>VUQS01045901.1:33378-49233 GCA_015108495.1 Heterochromis multidens
ACCCACACCTGCTCTGCATCAGCAGCAGCCCTGAGCATCAGCAGGCCAACTCCAGCAGCACTGGTGAAAGCTACACCAACAAGAACAAAAGGCTAAAAGTTACTCTAATTATGTTTTTCTATTTGTGCATTTTTCATTTTGTGTAGCATACAATCACTCCATACAACAGATACAGTATAGCGAACATTTTACTTCACATCTTTTCCACAACAGTGGCTACTTTTCAGACACAGACAGTACATGAAACATTTCATCAATAATATAGGTATACTGGTGTTCCTATATTAATATCATTCTCAAGATGCACATCTATGTAGATGTGTTGGGCATATTTTCAAACTACCACCTGGACCAGGTGTAACATTAAAGCAACAATTGCCTGTTTCCTATGAACTTATATGTCGACAAAATAATCACTTTACCAGCTGCTTTAAGTAAATAATATCAAGCAAACACTATGCTAATAAAGAACATGGCTTTGTAGACATGATCAGAAAAAGTAGCTTAAGAAGTTAGCAAAATTTAACAAATGACATCACTTTCTGAACGATACAATATAGCACCACACATTATCAACAAGGCTTTGCCTAGTTTTTCACCTGCGAGCACAGGAAAACTGGACTCTGTCTGCTTTCTGATTTAATAGCTGCCCTGCGTTTGAACTACAGTCACGCCTTCTGCGTCAGACAGTGACGTTGCACAGCTGCTTCTGCCATCTACTGGCGGAAGCAGATACTGCATTACAATAGTTTTGCCTGACAGAGCGTTTCAGACTTAAATTTATATTAAGTATACCTGTTCAATTGCTCATCAACACAGACATCTAATCCACCAATCATATGGCAGCAACTCAGTGCAATTAGGCATGTAGACATCGTTGAGAGGACCCGCTGAAGTTCAAACTGAGCATCAGAATTGGGAAGAAAGGTGATTCAAGTGACTTTGAATGTAGCATGGCTCTTGGTGCCAGCTGGGCTGAGTGTTTCAGAAACTGCTGATCTACTGGGATTTTCCCACACAATCATCTCTAGGGTTTATAGACAATGGGAGAGACAAAGAGAAAATATCCAGTGTGCAGCAGCTCTTCGGATAAAAATCCCTTGTTGATGCCAGAGGTCAGAAGAGAAAACTACTATGAGCTGATAGAAAGGCAAAAGTAACTCAAATAACCACTTGTTACAAACAAGATATGCAGAAGAGCATCTCTAAATGCACAGCATGTTGAACCTTGAAGCAGATGGGCTACAGCACCAGAAGACCACAGTGGGTGCCACTCCTGTTAGCTAAGAACAGGAAACTGAGGCTTCAATTTACAGAGGCTCACCAAAACTGGAGAAGATTGGAAAAACATTGCCTAGTCTCCATTTCTGCTGCAACATTCAGATGGTAGGGTCAGAATTTAGTGTTAAAGTATTCATCCATCCTGCATTGTATCAGAGGTTCAGGCTGGCAGCAGAGGTGTAATGGTGTGGGGGATATTTTCTTGGCACATATTGGGCTCCTTAGTACCAACTGAACATCGATTAAAAACCACAGCCTTCCTGAATATTGTTGCTGACCATGTCCATCCTTTTATGACTACAGTGTACCCAGCTTATGATGGCTGCTTCCAGCAGGTAGCAGCATGTCATAAAGCTCAAATCATCTCAAACTGGTTCCTTGAACATGACAATGAATTCACTGTACTCAAACGTTCTCCACGCTCACCAGATCTCAGTCCACTAGAACACCTTTGTAATGAGGTGGAACCTGAGATTCCCATTATGGATGTGCGTCTGACAAATCTGCAGCAACTGTGCGATACTATTATGTCAACATGGACCAAAATGTCTGAGGAATGTTTCCAGCATCTTTTTGAATTTCTGCCATGAAGAATTAAAGCAGTTCTAAAGGTAAAAGGGGGTCCAATCCAGGACTAGCAAAGTGTACTGAATAAAGTGTCTGGTGAGTGTGAATGTGACAATAGTACAAGCTTAAAAACTATTAAATAAATAATAGTGTTGGTTAGAAAGCTTTCCAGATCTCTTGATGCATGCTCAATAATCCAGGTAAAAGAATCCCATGCTTTCCAGAGTTTTAAACATATGTGCAGCCTTATGGTTGTTAAGCTATTGTTCCACTATTCTGTCATGTAGGGTTTTGCTCATTGACTCGTGACTCCATCACAAGTGTTTGCTTGTGATGGAGATAAAATCAACATTTAAATCCAATATTTCCACAAATTGTCTTCTTTGTAGTTTTTTTCTATCAAGTGGCCAAAACCTACAGTTCCTACAGTGGCCACATGACGGTGGCTCCTAAAGCAAGTCCTCATAGACTGTATCCCAACAGATTCCAGTGTTAAAATCATTGTACAAAATCAATGGTTTTGGTCTCTTTTGCTAGTTTCCCGCTTCATAACAACGCAATGCACGGTGGGTAAATTTTCACCTGTTTGAATTTTGTTAAGGCTTAAAGTTGTGGTGTGGCCACTTTGATTGACAGGTGTACTGACACAGAGCTCTGTAATTGCTGTCTCCTTGGCTTACTTCAGTTTTGGCAAGTGAAATTCTAGGATGTTATTAGTCAGTTACTTTGCACTAACTATCTGATATGTGTGTCTGTGCATTGCACTGGTACGCTCTTTAAATCCAGCTTGCTAATCAAGCTTGCAAGTGTTAGCTGATAACTTAGCAGTCCACCCTCTTGTCAAAATATTGTAACTTCTGGCTCCAAAAAAGATAAACATTGGGGTTTCAAAATGCCACAAGCACATCAATGATGTCACAGTGACTACGTCCAACTTTAATATACAGTCGGTAGTTAAGAGGTAAAAATATGATGAATATGATTTAAAACAGAAGGCATATTTGTGTTCTTTTTACTAAAAACAACTTTATTGTAGTTTGTAGTTTTACCTTAAAAAGGCCAAGTTCATGGCGGCATGGAGGTAGGCTAACTCTTCGCCATTACGCAGTTGGATAAATGTTTTGTTTTTTAAAAAATAGTCATCATTCAGTTAAATCTGAATGCAGACATGATACTGATCATTTTAGATTCAGACTGACAGTTTTCAAGTATATAATTATCAGTGCTAAATAAATGTCTAGGAACCCCTTTAAATCATAATCACAGCACTTAGTTGAGTCACAATGTTTAAAGTCACCTGAAGTATCAAAGTAATTCATAAATAGATATCAGTGCATGCAATGGCACATAACAGGAACGAATTAGGTATGATGAATTCAGCATACTTAATTCTCAAAACAAAGATTAAATACAGTGAGCTCCAAAATGAGGCCAACATTTTAACTCACTGAATCCAATGCACTTCTGTATCTCCCATTTCTTGTTATAGAAAAAGAGGAGGAAAGAAAACATCTATCCATAATGACAACTCTTAATGACCAATGCAATGTAATCTATCTATACAGTGAAAAAGAGAGTCATATAGACAGAAAGTCAAACCCTGTTTTTCAAACCTGTTATCCTCCATGAGTGTGTCTACAGAGATACAGCCTTCTTTTATATTTGAAAAATCTATAGTCACCATTTGCCATTCAAATAAATATTCTTATCTAAGAGACATACACGTTTCATTTTGTGTTTTTAAAGGAGTAAAACCGGCTTTTCTGTTCTGTTATCAGCTGCTCCAGCAGGATGCAGGATACTTAAGACTAGGGGGAAAAAAAACAGAAAGTTAAAGGTACTAGTTTCTGCTCTATGAAATATATTTTAAATTAGCAAATCCCCAGCAAAGCCTCATGGTTCATGGCGACTGGGGACTGCCAAAGATGCAGCAACCCACATATCCCCACATATCTGTTGCTTGTATGTAACCACGTTTTTTGGCCCAGATTCCACTTTTACTTTTTTTTAATTCTGTGTTTATATGATAACAGTGCAAAAAAAATCATAGCGTTTTATTATTTAAATGACAAAAGCAAGTAATCCATGTTGTTGAAAAAATGTGAAAATCCAGTATTCACCCCACTTTTTACCCTTCTGGTCTCAAATACCTTCAGAGACAGGCCACAAAGGAATGTGATTATCAGTACAAAACAAATCAGTGACACACAAACATATGAAGAATAAACCAAAACAATGAGAAATTTAAAAGCTTCATATAGCTGCAGCTATGGATTTATCATTAAGGGACCCATTTCACAAAACACAGGCTCATTTGATTAATTAAATTGATATTAAACGCAGCTCTGAGCACAATTTTCAGTGCGGGTCTTCTGCTTGGTATTCATTTTTCTACTGTGATAGTGCTGCATTTCCTAAAGGAAGAATTTGTATATTTGTTCAACCACTGAATGTTATGGCATACGTGCATCTGTGCTGCTGGCATTTCCTGTTTTTGTGAAATGACTTACAATAAAGACGGAGCACTCTAGAGAGCCCATAATACCAACTTTTTTGTGCAGTCTGTAAACATTCCACACATCTGCTTTGAAATGGACATCTTTGAAGCAACCCACTGTAAATTTACAGTGGAGGAACAACTGGAAACAATTCCCAAGTTGCTGATTGCTAAAAGTGGCATTTTGCCTGTTTAAGTGTTATGTTTTGTTTCCATTTCCTGCCTCTCTGTCGAATAGCAAACACTTTTCAAGGACAAGTGTGCCATCTGTGGAAAAGTTGTGTTTTAGAAAAATAAAACATTGAATGAATTAACTTAATTTCAGTTCATCTTTCCTTTCCTGCTGAAAATAATAAATGTCTAATGCAGAAACCGAGGCACAAATTTGCAGCCTTCTGACATCAGGCAACAGCAGAGCAAGATGAAAAAGAAAACACTGACAGCAGAGCTTCTTGCAATCACCAAAATGTGTGTGTGTGTGAAGCTGTTTGTGCTAAAAAATATGTTGATGCATCTGTTTTTGTATTTTTACCTCACATAGTGCTGTTGTTTTCTAACTGTGTTTACACATTCGCCTCGATTGCTTTGCGCAGTGTCTTCCCTTTGACTAGAGCCCATGTTTTTAACCTTGTCTATTGACAAGTGTTACGCATGACTTAGTGCTTTGTACACATTAAATGACCTTTCTATCACCTCGACCACATTCATTTGTATTCTTTTTGGCTAATTATGTGTCTTTTGTTGAATTATTTAACAAAAAGAAAAAAAATGTCATTGCTTATTGGCCAGTTTGAGTAACCTAGGAACTGACAACTACTGATTGGTCAAACTATGTCCCTGCAGCTACAGCATGTCTGTCACTTCATTTAGAATTCACGAAGAAAACCTAAATCAACAATTTGAACTGACAACTCTAGAAAAGAAACATGAAGCAGTAATATGGCACAGGAAGAATCTCCTATTTGTGCAGCATCTTTTAATGTGAAACCTGAATCTTCTAAAAGACTAAAAGGAACGCTTCTCCCTTTCATCACATAAATCATTGCCCCTGTGCTGAGCTGGAAACACATTTGTCATTCTACCGTTTCAGACCATCCGATCACTTTGTCAGAACGCTGTTTCCTTCCTCTAAAGGGAAGGAAACAGGGAGTATTAAATCCCTCTGGTGCGATGATGTTCAGGTTACAATTATAGGAGGAGTGTGTGTGTGGATATCTAGTCATACATAACAGTACAAATGAACAATTGAAGTCAACTGAGAAATTGTGTTTAGTCCATTTCTACTCCGCTGCTCTGTCCAATTGAGCTGCACTGATGTGAGGTGGTTTCACTTAGCATGCCGAGGGGAACAGTGTGGGATTTTGCCTCATTTATCTTCTGCGTGTCGAAGAAAACCACAGAGGGCATCACGGGACTGGGCTGTTCTGTGGGTGTATATGCATGACATGGATGTGTGTGCACGTGTGTGCGTGTGTGTCACCATCATTGTAGCAGGGACTCATCCGTTACACTGATTGAGCACCAAGAAATGTGATGTCGGCAGCCGCTCCTCCACCATCACTGAAACTCTGAGCTTTTTCAGTGGCGGGGACAGGAAACAGGCTTGTTTTACTGTAGTGAAGCGCTGCCACTCCCCTGTCAGGGGGTTCATTATATTGAGACAGAGATACAAGGTCCCATAAAGTGAAGGCATTCCTTATTATAGAGCACAGTCAGGATGTTTCAGACTCTCAGCTGCACTAGAAGTTCAGGCTGGAACCAGCTGCAGAATTCACAAATAATGTCAGGACAGTCTCCAGTGATAATAGGTTGAGAATTACGGTCACAGATACATTTGTAGTTACGTAAGCATGTTTTGAAAAGCTAGGGATCACAGGTTTGTCTCTCCGTGGTCTCTGCTTTGAAATTTTGCACACATACAATAACACGGGGTAATTTATTCGAATAATTTTCCCTCCAAAAGAAAAATGAACAGAAAGAAATAACTGGATTTATTGAGAGCTGTCATGCATACAGGAATCATATATCCTTTCATAATTCCCAAGTGTGATTGCAAGTGGTAAAAAAAAAAATGCTTGCACATTTTAATAAAAGAAAATAATACTGGGGTCATTTCTCATATCCTCTGACAGATCTGTTCCTTAGGCAGTTGAGACAGCTGGGAGGACTCAGATGTTTGGCAGACATTTCTTTTCTCTTCCACTTCATACCCAAAGGAAATTTTAACTTTGAACTCAGCTTGTGGATGGTATTATTAATGCAGATCATGTACACAACCACAGTAGTTTGTAACACAGGCTATGAAATTTGTCAGCTGGTGTAATTTCTTCTGTAATGATCCTGGAGAGAGAGGAGCACATGAGCAGAAAACATCATCGTCAGCTCTGCACTGCACACCCACCTTACCTTAGAGACCACTGAAGGGTCACTGGGATACCTGAACCACGGCAGTCGACAGTCAAATCCTTACCTTTTTATTTCTATTTCTCACTCATTTGTCTTCAGGGACTCTGCATGGTTTGCAGGTGTGCTTTTTTTTCTCCAACAACAATAGAACGACTCTGCCAGAGATCTCTCTGGCAGCGTACGACATCGCTTCATCATCTTTGTGGAAATATCTGTTTCACATTCTGTTTGCAGAGTGGTTAGATTGTCCAATCAATGAATCCAGTTGCTGTATTTAAATGCCAAGCTGTAAAAGACAGAAACGATCCCCAGAGAAGTCATTTAGGGCTCCTCGGCTAGATGAGCTGCCTCCCTCTGAATGCCAAGAACCCATAAACTTGTTAGAGACATAATCTGGAAAAGTTAAGGTTCCTCACATCTGGGTGCCTCTTGAGGGTTTCTCTGAATAGCACGGTGTTGCCGCATACCTCCTTGCTTCACTTCACAGGCAACTCATCATCCACCAGCAGACTGACCTAGATCCTGTGCTCAAATCACATACATATTCATTGGGCTCTCTTAATCATAAGACAGCCCCTTGAGCGGAAGAGAAAACTCTCTAATTAGTTGCTATCATCTGATGGCAGCTCATTGGGCTCCGTTTGTCTTGCCTGTCACATGTTTTGCCGGTGCAGTTGTTTCCCCAGAAGTTCGAGGCTGGTTGTCATCTGCCATAACTGCGGTCACTTGTAAAATAAGGGTCATGATGTGACTTAAATCCCTTTACAAGTATGCTGAGGCATGCTTGATACTGTCTCTTCAGGAACAGTAGTGCTTCAGAGACTACACCACATGACCATCATGACGCAATGACTGGAGTTTGTAGCTGCCTACTCTCATAGAAATCCATGAAGGATGCTCAGTTTCTTCAGAGTGTGTTACTTCTCTCTCATTGTCCAGAAACCTCCTGAGTTTTAATGCAAACTGTAAATAAGAACCTGGTTTTAATTTATTTTAATGGGTTTAAATATGCATTAATGAGTGGACACATTACATACAAGCATTAATGACCATCAAACTGCTTTGTGATCCAATTACTCAAGCCAGTTCAGTAATCCTCTGTGTCCTAACCCAACCCTGAGAATGATGTAACAGGAAAATACGTCAATACTGTAAAAGGAACACTATGTCCATCTTGTCCTGTGCCCTCAAGCAAGTTGCAAATGACTTTGTCCTCCAAGCAACAGTTGGAATAGCCCTTGCTAAACAAATGACATGCTCGGTTGGCAACAGAAAGCCGAAATAGTAATTTCTGTGGCACCCTTTGTGTTGTGATTCCACAGGAGACAACCCAAATACAGGATACTGAGGCAGGATTAATAAACTAAAAGTGAGCCTTTAAGGTCCAATACAACAAAATCCAAATATAGACCAAAAGTCCAATCACTGATCCAGGATTCCAATGGAGCACAAAATGTAAGGGGAGGACAAACCAGACAGGAAACAGGCAAACTGAAAACTAACAGGGGGGAGAGACAAGACACTGAGAGCTGAATGGACTCAGGTGACACTTTGAAGAGAGGCAGGCAATCACACAGTCAGACGGCCATTACCACAATAAAATAGGAAGTGACAACGAGAAAAGACAAGAAAACTGACACACTGGCAAAACAGAAGACCACAAATACAAGGAAACACTTAGAAAGCAACAAACAATATCAATTAAAAACAGGAGCCAAAACTCAAATATTTTACCTCAACTTTCTGGTGGAAGTGATGTCAAAAGTAATGAAATCTAAATACAATCACCCAAGATACATTTTAAAACCATGTATAGGCAGGGTCTAAGACCCAAACTGTAACCAGTCTCATCAGTGCTAGATCCAGTGGATTGCATCACACTGCTAGTTGCATGAAAAATTCAAACCGCAGTGTGTATCTGGGTCTGTAAAGCTTGTTAACAAGGCATGATATTGGAATAAATGTGGCTGTGCAACAAATAAAATTCACATGGAAGAAAACCTAATTAATAGAACAAACTGTTTCTTTGCCTTGCAGGAACTTAACATCGTTCTTCGCTAAAGTTGTAGAACTTATAAAAGAAGCAACAAAAGCAGCAGCAGAGGCCAAGCTGAAAATATGCTTGCAGCATCTTCTTTGTAACACCCTCTGTGTGTAGCTAACATATTTCAAGTGCCGTTTGTCCGTCAAGCTGTATCTGTGTGACATTTCTCAGACTTGATGGAGCTTCTTCAGATCCACCGATTATTACAAATTATACTGAACTGTTTTTAATGTGTTGTGTAGCACTTCTCTGGTCAAGAAAATAAATTTGACATGTAAAACTGGTGGAGTGCATCTTTGAATTCCATATCATGGGGGACAAAACACCTGTCAGGAAGTTCAGGTGTGTAAAAGATAAGACACCGCCGAAGAGGATGGAGACAAATATAATTCTCAACAAAAGTCAAAACACTCAGAAAAAACTACACCAAAATGAGGTGAAAAAAGAAAGCTGTTCTTCTATCAGCCTAAAGTTTGACAGAAACAGACGTGTTAGAGGGCTTAATGAAAAAAAAAATCCTAATATCTTCAAAGGCTGCAAAAGTTAAAATGCCAGAAAGACAAACAAAGCTGACAGCTTCTTGTTATTTTCTGATGAAAGAATTCAAAAACAAAAACAAACACAGAAGTTTGTGCGCTTCTTATACATGTGAGGACACCGATCCCTGACAGAAATGAATCCAATCCACTCTTCAGTTCCCTTCGTCTCCAAAGAGCATTTTAGCACCTTGAATCTTGTTCTCAATTTTTACCGTTTTGGTTCATTCTCACCACTCTTCTTTGCATCATTTTTGGCCACATCGGGGAACCATTTGCCATCTGCTACAAGCGCCTTGAGGCAACTGTTGTTGTGATTTGGCGCTATATAAATAAAATTGAATTGAATTGAATTGCTACACCTTCCCAGCTTCAAATAGCAGAAAACCTTACCAATTAGCTGGTGAACATGGTGGATCTTTTGGCCGCTGGAGAGGCAGATCTTTCCTCCGGGAGTCGGTGAAACCCTAAAAGGATGCTAAAAAGAGAGTTAATATTGGACTTTCAATATTAACTCTCATGTGGACAAAACTTCAACTCCAAATGAATGATAATTTTGCCTGTGGACTTTAAAACAAGAAACTCTCCAGTGAACTGTCTGTCATCATCTTAAAATAAACTGTTTTTTATTGCAACCCTCAAGTCTCAAATAGCCTACTTACAATACAAAACACAACTAAACCTGCCCTATAGAAATACTGAGCAGAAATGGTCTCCGTCTCAGAATGAATCTTTACAAAGACAGAAGTACAATAAAACATGCGCATACACTCTTGTCAATATTTGTCATTGTCCACAAAGCTGCTATTTCTTGTCAATTGTTAGAAATTCCTGCCTGCTCGCATCCACTGCAGACGTTACGGTGTCCAGTGTAAATCAATAAAATAAAATGAATTGCATTACTTCAGAGACTGGGAGCCTGGGAGAAATGTATCATCTGTTCATCTGCTGAATTATAGTCCACAGCATCATCTACATTTTCCATTGCAGCTTCTTCATGCAACGGCAACACACTTGTTACCAGCCTGTTTCGGGATGCAAACTGATGGATGCTCCACTGCTCATCTTTAACAAAATCTGAATAATTTAGATGCTTGATAAAAAAAAAAATTGCCTTCAGTGGCACCATCAGAGACTGGTGTACAACTGAAAGTCAGAAAAACAAAGGGCCTCCCACCCAGAGCACTTTCCAGAAACATTTTGACCTCATCTATTTGTTCAGCAAGCAATGAGTCTAATCTTAAATGCTGCAACCATGTAGCCTTCTGCCCCTGTGATGCCAAGAGGCAGGGATACATTTCTCTACCACCCTGATCAAAGTTTGCTTTCCACTGTGGGTGGGAGAGACTTTTATCGCAGTGTTTTCTCACAGCTATATTCATGCAAATTATTGCACTTATTCCCTGTGCACTGTGTGCATAACGGGCGGGGAAGAATACACAGAAAGAGTTATATGTGAACATTTGCTGTGTAAGGCTCACAACAGGTAACCACCAATGGCTCACTGAGGGGAAATAGCTGGATTCCTCCCACACAGAGATCAGACGCAGGTGCAATGGAGCACTGCTGAGCCAGAGCTACAAAAGGAGGACTAACAGTACTGCACACATCCCTGAATATTATCAAGAGTGATCTGCTTGCTAAGTAGAAAAAATATGAAGAGTCCTGTGGTATGAGGCTAAACACCACCATGGCTAGTTGTTGTCTTTTGCAGTGCATCAGCATGCAGTGGTGTGAACTCCTGTTTTTAGAGTGGAACCTGTACATGTGTGACAGCATGATTAATGTGACTTCGCACCCTCTGCATTATTCGACCCTTGTGGCTCTCACATCTAGATAATGAGGAAAGCCTGCCTCACCAGCTGAAGCAACCTCCCTCTGCCCTCCATGCACAGAACCTCTGGTGCAACCATCACAGCCAGAGGATGCTCCAAGCAGGATTTGCCATTATGGTTTTCCTCATTACAAGAGCAGCATGATTTTAGGAGTTGATGGGTATCTATGTGCACACAGGGGCCCGAGGAAATCATTGCTGGCAGGCCCCAAAAAAAAAAAGAAAAAAGAAAAAAGCAGCACTCATCAGTGGCGAGTGCTGGTAGCAGTACAGGCCTGCTGTGGTCTCGTTAACATCAACAGTCCCTTGAGCTATTCCTTACCACCAGCAGCTGCCACTTGACAATTTCCACTGAAATGACAGCTCGCTCGCCTCCATTGTATTCCACAATCAAACGAGCGAAGAGGCGATGAAGTGAAAGGGACTCATTACTTACTTACAGTGAATGCTTTTCTTCATTCACACAATGTTTACAGTTTGTCCTTCACACTTTCCAAAATTTGATTATCTCCCCCTTAGGCTGGGATTACAGAGTCAACACATTTACATTCCCATTATACCCTCTGAGATGACACACACATATAGAGTTCAGTGTCACATGTGTTTAGCATCTACACTGTAACTGTCTGTGATTAGAAAAAGAAAATCTGAAGATCTTTTTCTGTTTCAGCAAGTGTCTAGTAGAGTTCTTCGGGCTCCATTCATGCCAGCCAGTATGTAGCCACAGAACATGCTTTATGTGATGGAGAACCTCTTGGTTCCTTTGTGAGTGACAAAAAAAAGCAGCTAATGGCCAGTAGTGTAAAGTGGTGTTTTTGTGCACCTTCATCCAGTGCCACATTGCTACGAAAAACCAGCTCACAATGCAAACTTCAAGTCCCACTTAAAGAAATGTCTAGCAGATGCACAAATATGCCGTATGTGAAGAAAACATGTTGTGAGAATAAAAAATATCTTCGCATATGCAGCAACTTCCTTTGAAGCTGCATCCTGTCATCGCCGTTTACATGAGCTGGCATCATCATCAGTCACTGTTTCATCAGCATTTGATGCAAATAATGTTTGTTTGGATAACGTCCATCTGAGCAACCGTCCTGCAAACGTGTGAAGAAGAGAGAGCAAGACACAGATGCTATACACTCATTTCACACTAAACATTAATGCCAGCAGGGTTTTGGTATGTGTGCATTCACACTGGAATTCCAAGTGTGAGCTATCAGTATGCTTTCTATATTCACTTCATATTGAAGCATGCTGCTAATAGGCAGTAATGTCCAAAGGTGCAGAACACAACGTGCTGCATAACGTTAAAGCAGTTATATATGGTGCAGCTCCAGTAACACCACAAAAACCAACAAATAGTTTGAAATATAAGGAACACATATAGTAGTCGTACTACGATAGTATTGTTTTTTACAATAACATATCCAAAAATGTTGGGATGAATTTAAACTCAATTTAAACCCTAAATTTTAAATGAAAAGAATACATTGGCAATATATCCCATATTAATGCTATATTAATAAGAAATCTTGTTTATGGTGTTGTTTAAAAAAAGAAAAATGTATGCGGTCATTTTGAATTTGATGCCAGAACACGTTCCAAAAAAATTGGGCAAAGGCCGTTTACCCCTGTGCTGCATCAATGCTTCTTTTAACAATGCTCTGTAAACTCATGGTAATTGAGACCAGCTGTGTTTTTGACAGTGACATGATTTCAGTTCAGGCTCTCCTTTGTTTGTATTTTGTTTCACCCAAGTCTGAACCCAGTCTCTTACACTGTGGAGCAGTGTTGTTGTAATACATGGAGAAAGTGGTTTGGTATTGTCTAGTTTGCTTCAGATGGGCTGCTGGAGTTGTTGTTTATATACAGTACTGCAAAAGTCTTGAGCCATCCCTCGTTTCTTTGTATTTTCCAAGGAACCAGACTTTCTTGTAATTTTTTAAGTGGATTGGAGCAATAGTTCTCCAGACTTTCTGGAGGTCTTTCAAAGTTTTTCTTTGAAAATTGGCTGCTTTTTCACTCATTTTCAGTCCAGTCCTTGTACCTGACCATTTTCAGAGGAATGTTTTGTTTGCTGGTTGGTTTGTTTATTTGTTACGCCACTTAACACTTATCTATGGATATTCATGAATAAAAATGGCACCTAACTCAAGGGATGAACCAGTGTTGTGTCGACACATAGCAGACACCTTAGCAAAAAATCTATTTTAAATTGCATCTCTAGGGACTTTATTATGGAAACTGTCAAAGATAACACAGTTTGACGAGCATAAAACCGTATTTTTACACCAACAAGGTGATTCTCAAAGAGCTATTAGCTACAAACTTGGCATATCTCAGTATGGTGTGCAGTGTGTCCTTAAGAAATTTGAGGAAACTGAACAAGTGGAGGACAAAAGAAGAAGTGGCAGGCCTAAAAAAACAAACTTTCTACAGCAGTTGAACAGTATCTGAAAGTCATGTCCTTAAGAAATAGGAAAAAAAATCCAACAAAGACACAAAACAGGACCTGAGAGATGCATCTGATGCTTCAGTTGATCCATCTACTGTTCACCAAAGCCTCATCAGAAATGTCTCAGGGTGGCTGTCAAGAAGTCATTCTTAAGGAAGGGAAACGCCAAATTACACAAGAACTGGACTGAAAATCAGTGGCAACAGGTCTTATGGAGAGATGAATCCAAATTTGAAATTTTGGTTCAAATTCTGGTCATTATGTATGGAGGAGGTCAAGAGAGAGGTACAACAGCCATCTGTAAAACATGGTGGAGGCTCTGTGACAGTTTGGAATTGCATTTCAGTCAGTAGTGTTGGAGATATTGTCGAAATTGATGGAATTATTGGATTTTGATCCACCATGCAATACCATCTAAAAAGCATCTGATTGGCAACAGCTTTCAGCATGACAATGATCCCAAACACTCTGCCAACACAGTAAAAACATACCTGGATAGAAAAACACACAATAGAACACTATCAGTCATGGATTGGCCTCCCCAGAGCCCAGACCTTAACATTATTGAAGCAGTGTGGGATCATCTTGACAGAGAACAGAACAAAAGGCAGCCAACATCAAAAGAAGAGCTTTGAATGTCCTTCAAGAAGCCTGGAGAACTATTCCTGTAGACTAGTTAAAGGAATTACAAGAAAGCTGCCTAAGAGAGTTCAGGCTGTGTTGAAGAATAAAGGTGGTCATATTGAATATTGACTTTCAAGTTTGTTAGAAATGTACAAACTCTTATATATATATATTTTTGCCTTATATACTGTATTTCCATGTATGTTTGCACATTTCAATAAATCACTGCACCTATTTCCCATTTTCCTAACAAAATATGAAGAAATAAGGGGTGGCTCAAGATTTATGCACAGTATGGGTTTTTTTTCTTTCCATGGTAAAATCAATAAGAAAAATCTTCATGATGCCATGTAGCCATTTCCACTATAGAATAGTGTTTCTTGTTAATGCAGTGCTTTATTGGCAGTGCAATATTGGTTTTCAGTTTTGTTCCTTGTGTGCAGAGATTTATCCAGATTCTTTGAATCTTTTATTGTTATTATGTACCATAGGTGATGAAACTCCTTATTTGCTTTGCAGTTTTGTGTTACAAAATGTAACCTTTAAATTGCAGAACTATTTGCTGAAGCAATCTTTCAGCAAATCAAAGAGGGGTGAAGCCTTCCTCATCATTACTTCTAAAACACTCAGCTGTTCTGGTATAATCTGGTATAATCGCCCAATCATGTTAGGCCTACTGACCTGTTTGCCATCTCACTTAATTAGCTCTGAGATGTTCCACCAGGTGTGTTTTTTTTCTTTTCTTTTTATAAGCATCACACAGCTTTTCCAGCTTTTTTAAATATGTCACCGACATGAAATTCAAAAGGATTTCATGTTTCCAAAAACAAAAAAAATTTCCATGTTAACAAGGTAATGCTGTCTTTATACTAGTTTCAATTAAATATAGAGTTTGAATGATTTGCAGAACATTTATATTGTCTTTGTTTAAATTTTATACCACCTTTATTGGAATTAGGGCTGTTGGAAATACACTGGTTGCCACGAGTTGGATGATACAATCATAAACTCTCATGTCTGACTCATACAAAATCATCAACAAAAGGTAGAGTTTTGGACACTGTGGTGGGGTGTGGTTTGTGGCTCAGATGCAGGGGAGAGGTGGAGCAGTGGGTTCAGGGGGCGGTACCAGGGTAGACGGGCTGACAGCTGTCTCTCATTATGCAATCTTGTCTCCCTATATAAGCAGGACGCTGAGGACTGGCCAGGGTGCTGGACTGAACTAGAGAGAGCAAGGCTGCGAAGCCCCTCTCAGGATATGTGCATAAACATTGTGTGTGTGTGAGTGTGATAATAAACGATTCGTGCCCTGCAAAGGCTGTGTATGCTGGGTCCTTTTGTTACACCGACCAATCACAGCCTACATTTTAGGGGGTTTTCACACTTATAGTTCATTTAAACTTGTAGTTTTTTCCTGTGGTTTGGTTTCTTTTCATACAGAAAAATCCAAACGAACCAAAATGCGTCACTACAAACTAGGTGAGAATGTTCAGCCTGCTTATTGGCCAGATGTGTCTGGGGCGGAGCAACAAAAGTAAATACAGGAAGAAGGCGCTGTGTTCTGGACTACTGGAGAACCTGGAGAATTTACATTCGTTTCACGGCTAGTTG
>VUQS01045909.1:0-10203 GCA_015108495.1 Heterochromis multidens
GATAATAAAGTTAAAAAAAAAAAATTTTTTTTTCCCCCCCCCAAAAAAAAAAAAAAAAAAAAAAAAAAAAACCCCCCCCCCCCCCAAAAAAAAAAAAAAAAGTAATTCATTACATAAAGTGCCCAAGTGTAATAAACAACACCAAGGAAAAATGCAAGGAATGGTACCTTTCATTTTGTATACAATGTCTATCAGTCACCTGCCTCTAGAAATTTGTGTAAAAGTCATGGTATTGCGCCAAGTAATTACCCAGGGTAAACATAAAATTGTAACAACTCCCTGGATACTTGTTAACAGAAACAGATAATTTCACTTTTTGGAGATTTATGATGTAGCTGTTTTGTCACTGAGTCTTTGTCACTGAGTCTTTTTGCACATACACAAGTATGTGCTAGTGACTGCCTAATGGAAAACTGAAAAAAAAAGGGGTGAGACTTGTCATATATAGGATACAACTAAAGAATAAAGGCAATGGAAAAACAATGACCATGACCAAAAAACTTGCAATACAGCCCATCTACACCTTTATTGTGCTACGCATGTTTTCATAGCCAGTTCTGTAAATGGTTATGTGTCTGTGATCCATCTTTGTTAAACAGCATAATATGACTGGAATATAGCAGTTGCATTTTATGAAACACTGCATAAGAAAAAAAAAAAAAAAAGCATTGCATTGTACACAACTTCAATGTGCTTAATGAGGCCAAGATACTGTTTCACACATGCTTGCTAAGACACACAGCAGAACACACAGGGCTCCTGATGTCACTTTCATAAATCACATTCCTCCAGGTCTGGATTTAAGAGTTGAGTAGATTCTAAAATCCATTTTGATTTTCAAGGTGGCATGAGGTAATAAATCATTAAGCACACTTCCTTATGCATCCTTTTAAAGAGCAGTGAACACCAGCTCGTAAATCTCCCATGAATTTGCCATCCTCCTCCCCAAAGTCTTGGGGAAAAAACAAAACCTTACAAATTTTCATTCTTGCACATTTCACCCTGGCATTTTTAGCCTTTTGATGTCTGAGGAACACTTGTGTTGTAGGACAATTCAAACAAGACCACAAACCATGGAATAGCTTTTACTGCCAGTGCCCTTTGATTCTGCTCATCTGACTCATGTCTTATAACACTGCATACAGTAAGCCTTTGAAGGTTTGAAAAGAGAGCTGCTGCACCCCTCTAAGCACACACCAATACAAAATGTAAGAGTGATTTGAGTGAGAGAAAATAGCTGTTTTCCACAGTCACTGTGGTGAACTGAGAAAATACTGCTGAAATAGAGGTATTTCAATTTAAGGAAGCTGTTAGCCACACAACATACCAAAAATAAGCAAGATAGCTTTACATTAATTGAAAGTCATCATCCACATTTAACTATGATTTGAATTAACTCACTCTGACTGGCTAACTCTGACAGGTTCATCTTAATACAAAGCCAACAAAGACAACACTACAGGCAAAAAAAAAATAAATAAAAAATTCTCCCAAAGTACAGGTCAATCTTGAGATATTGGGCTATTTTGCTTCCATGTATTCAGACTAGTGGAAAGCGAATGTCCAAACTACATGCTTTGAACTGATAGAAAGGCAACAATAACTCAAATAATTACTCATTATAACCAAGATATGCAGAAGAGCATCTCTGAACGCACAACAAATCAAACCTTTAAGCTGAAGGACTATAGCAGCAGAAGACCACACTGGGCGTCACTCCTATCAGCTAAGAACATGAAACTGAGGCTACAATTTACACAGGCTCACCGAAATTGGACAATAGAAGACTGGAAAATTACTGCCTGGTTTGATGAGTCTGAATTACTGGTGTGACACTGATGGTACAGTAAGCATTTAGCGTAAACAACATGACCATCTCCTTCCTTTCATGACCACAGTGTACCCATCTTCTGAAGGCTGCTTCAGCAGGATAATGTGCCATGTTACAAAACTTAAATTATCTCAGACTGTTTTGTTGAACACAACAGTGAGTTTACTGTTCTCTGGCCTCCAGTTACCAAATCTCAATCCAACAGAACACCTTTGGGATGTGAACAGGAACAGGAACAAGATATTTGCATGACTGATATGCAGCTGACAAATCTGTGCAACTGTGTGATGCTATCATGTCAATATAGATCAAAGTCTTTGAGGAATGTTTTCAGCACCTTGTTGAATCTATGACAGAAATAATGAAGGCCGTTTTAAAGGCAACAGGAGGTCCAACCCAATACTAGCAAGGTGTTAGTAATGGAGTGGCTTGTGAGTGAATATTCTGAAGACTTTTGGATGGATTTGTTCTTAAAATTATTGACAGCATGACTTATAGATTTTTTTTTATCTTTTAAAGATTGTTAAAAGAGTTAAAAAGAGTTTTCCAAAATGGCTGTAAATTTTTAAAACCTTTAACTTAATGTGACAACAAAGTAAAACAAAAGAAATAAAATAAAACTGACTTTACCCAGTGTTCGGATTTCTATTTTGTAATCTATGCAAATTGATGCATATTTTAAACAGATATTGCTTCAATTGCATATTTAAATTTAAAAAAAAGTTGAAAAAAACTTGTAAATAATCAACTGGGCAAGGTCCACGGTGAGTAGCTTTACCTCTAGTGCTTTTCCCAGATCCCCTTTTCCTGCTCTTTGAAAGACTGCATGGGGAAGTAGTATAACATACATAATACTATTAATATTCTCCTGTTCTATCAAAGAAATATCTATAAGATCTCTGGACCAATATTGTCTTGACAGATGTCCAAGTTACATATGCCTTATATATTGATCATACATACTTTTATTTATGGTTCCTTTCTTCTTTTTCCTGGTAGATGCTGCCTCCATTATTTCCAAAATGTATTTTTAAATTTTGATTTATTAGACAAAAGGAGAGTTGATTAATCCATATAGTATGGCTGGATGCTGTAGAAGGTTCCCAAGAAGGGCTTACATCTAGGCCAGCTGTTTTCAGCTGATATGCTGGGATTGTGGACTGAACTTGACTTTGTGGCCTGCCTACAGAAAATGATTATTTCTATCTACAGTGATTTGTATTTGGTGTGGCTCAGTTCTACAGTTTCCCTACTCTTCTACCTGCACATGGAAAGCCTAAGATGAGGACAGCACACCTTCCTGCCCTTCCCTGTGCATATGTGGAATGCCTGAGGCAAGAGAAGCATAACAAACACTACCATTTTACACAGTGACCCAACTTTTTTGGAAATGAGGTTATACTAAAAATATCCAACTAATATTCAGCAGAAACTGGCCTTTAAAGATAGTTCCAGAATTAACATTAATTTTCTAAAATTCCCAATAATAATAATTTTTTTTTAAATGAACGTGTTTTGTTAGAAAATATGGAATGAAATATATTTAGTTGAGATGTACGAACTTTATTATTTCAAATAGACCCTGGACAGACGTTGTTGTACACACGTAAGACAACATGAATAATGTAAAACAATACAATTTGTTTTATGTGGTATAAAACTTACTGGAATATCTGTTGCACTTTGAGGAATCAGCCATTCTTCTAAAGGCTACATCCTATATGTAGGATTGGCACAGGAGACCTTGTTAGTTTTTGTAAGTTTTCTTTAGAATGACAAATTACATCTTTCCATATTAGTGGTTTCTTCATCAGTGATTTCTCCATCAATGATTTCTACTCCACTATCAGCACACCAATAAATAAAATAACATGGGAAGAAAAAGAATTGCATGGAAGTTCCCTGCTGTTCTTTGGTACAGATAAAAGAGTTTAGGATGAATACCATCATTACTGATTTGTTTTCCACTTTTACTTGTGTACTACAAATTTAAAAGCTCTCATCACACTGTAGAACACAGACAAAACTGAATGACTGAGGGCATTTCTCTGCACTGACTTGTACATATTTAAACAGAGTGCTAGGGCATGTTCTCCCAAATTTGCAGAGCACATAAAAAGTGAGATGCTCAGAATGAATTTCTAATAAATTCTTTAGACTGAGTCTTTATGGCCCATTTTCCTTACTTCACCCACTGGCCTAATTATATTCAGCGTTTATGATAAAACTATACACTTCCCACACTACTGCATCATGAATAACAGTTTTGTAGAAATAATGGAGTGCCATCATTAACCAGTATATTTTCACTCCTGTGAAAATAATAAGAGAATTTGACAGGACTAAGCAGGTGGTGGAAAGTAACAAAAAATATCCTCAAGTACTGTAAGTGACTACAATCTTGGTTTAACTGTGTCTTCATGCCACTTTTAATTGCACAACAGATTAGGGATGTCATGATACTAGAATTTTAAACTTGATGCCAGTACCTAGGGAAATACGCAATGCTTGATACCATTTTCAATACCGTGGGGGGATAAAATTAAAAACCAAAATTAAGAGGCATACATTTTTATATAAAGACTGGAACATTACTGGTTCGTACAAATATATAACGCTACAGCCCTATTATTTCCTGTGCTTCTGGTAACTTGTCTCTATATTTTTGTTGCTGATCAAATAGAGTTGCTAAGGGAGGCTGTCGCTGTTTCTGTCTAGTTGCTGGTAGTTTGGCAGTTTTAGAAAGCTTTAGACTTTAAGAGAAACAACATTTTGTAGACAATTAATTGTGTTATCCTAATAAACACTGTGTAGTTACAGAGGGGAAGGAATTATAACCTCTGCGCTTTGATAATGTAAAGTGTAAAAGTAAATTCATATTTCATTTGATATACAGAGTTGTATTTGCATTGTTTGCAGAGCTAACTACATGCACATTTCCATGTATATTTGGTGTTTAACTGTTTTGATGTTTTGATGTTTCCATGTTGGGATATTTACGTATGCACTTTCAAAGCAGTAATAATTATGTGTTGAATCTACCTAGTTGGTTATCCCGATTTCCCGATATTTACCCGAGTCTGGGGTTTCCAGGCTTCTGATTGATTAGTGAAGTCTCACAGGGAGTCCGAATAAGGAAATTAATTGTGTTGAAGTCTGCCAAGAGTAAAGGTGTTGCCAAGAAAGTTATCTGTCTCCATCTTGCTGTTTATAATAGTCCAGAGAGATTCAGTACCATATAACGAACCTACACGTTACAATAATATTACAGATAGCTAATGTGGGTAATTGCTAATAGTTAAGCGGCTAACGTTAACATGTGCACTAGCTAAGTTAACATATGTAAATATTTAATACTTGAATGTTATTGAAACAGGATCTTTACTGACCTCACAAAAGTCATCATAAAGAATGGGGTGTCAGTCTTAACGATGCTTTGCCAAATTTGCTCTTCTGTCTGAAGTTGTCAGCTAGAGCAGCCAAAGACAACACTTTTGCAAATCAGTACCTAATCCAATAGTAATTTTTGGTATTAATTAGTATCCCATTATTTATTTTTTTGACAACCCAGCTTGGTACATATGCTGCGTACTGCCTATGGTACTGAAAAAAACAAAAAAACTAAAACAAAAGTACTCACACACTTTCAGAATTTTGGTAACAAAAGGTAAGAGTGTCAGTTCTGGTGATATCCCTGCAAATATTACACTTTCTAGTCCATGTTTTGTTATTAGTCACTTTTCAGACAAATTATGTTAAGGGTATGAATTAAATAAGATATTGCCAGATAACCAGCACTCTAAAAAGCAGTAAATTTAACCCATTTTTTACTATCTGCAGTGTTTAAATGATATGGGTATTAATGCAAAAAAAAAAAAAAAAATACATTGGTACTTTCAGTATGACACTAATATGTTTAAACAGTTAAGTCATGAGATACATAAGAGGTTCTTGAAGGATCCTGTGTCATAGAAATTATCATATATTACCAAGGTTTAATCTAATTTTTTACTGTTTGTAATTGTTTTCAACGATTGGCTGAGATGAACAGGTATGATTCTGAAAAGAAATGTTCAGTAGCATTACTGTTTATAAGCATGTAGGCTGAAGAAGTTTGTTTTTGGAGACATCTTTCATTTCTTTCAACATCTCCGATCTTAGCAAGTAAAATCTGTAACAATTGTAAGGAAAATATAAGCTGCTTGTAGTCGCCTTCCAGTGAAAATAAAAGAACAGAGTGCCCGCAAACCTTAATTATTCACAGTAGGGAAGCTTTGTCTGGCACAGAGGACAGAGGCACAAGAACTAATCAGTAGGTGACAGTTTCCAGAGAACCCCATGGGAATCAGTATCCCTGAATTTGATTTCTCCTTCAGGCCACTTCTATGAAAAGTGTAACCTTTTGAAAAGGATTTAATGGGGTTTTTGCTTTTGGGGGGGATACTCATCTTGCAACATGACATTTACTGCACCTTTCTACCTTTTAATAAAAGGTACTCACAAACAAAGCAGTTTACCTCTTTTATATGCTGATAGCAGAAACAATGGTGGAACAACACAGTGTGACAAAAAGAAAGAACACAATACAAGGTTCAACTAGAAGGCATAACCTCATACTAAACTGCATTACATAGTTTTGGCTATTTTGTCTTTGATACAATGCCAGCATTTTTTTTATCTATAATACAGATAGACTGGGAAACCACATTTTATATGATATATCTTCTGTGTGCATGCTGGTTGGCTGTATTCTACATGGGTCTGCTTGTGTTGTCAACGAGGTATAGGCAAAGACTCAGTGTAGGTTATGTAATTAATGAATGTAAAATATTAATTAATATAATAGGACATAGGAATTAAGCAAGAATTTAAAATTCAATGGCATTACAGATGATCTGTCATGATGGCTGGTAATTCAGACTCTGAGTTCAGACTCAAAACACACTGAAAGACAGTTAAAAGGGTTTATTTGAAAAAACACATTAGTACTGAAAATGGAGATGGGCAATAACCAGATAAGTGGCCGGGAGTGCTTATATGATATGATTATGGAATAAGGATTGCAAAGTCTTACTTGGGTAAGAAGGAGCTTCAGTCCAGGACGGGATTTTTCCGAGGGAGAGTGAGGTCCTAGGCGGAGGGTGGCAGCGGTGGAGAGTGGGCAGGCAAGTGAGTTTCCCCAAGTGGAATTTCCAGGTGTATCGGGATGGTGAGCGAGGAGGAGGAGAGCAGACAGACAGGTGAGTTCTTCCAGGTGGGTTTCCACACTAATTTCTTATGTGACGAAACTTCTGCAGAAGCTGGAGACAGCGTTGAACTCCACAGAGAAACGGATTAGTTCAGGAGGTAAGGAGCCAATTGGATACGAGAAGACTAGGGAAAGGAAAACACTCTGATTTATTATAAAAATAAACTTTTCTTGGTTATATCTAATGCTTTTGAGAATAAATATAAACATTGTACTGTAAATCAAAGTCTATTTATGCCAGTTTTTGTAATACACTATCAGAGAAACTGGTCCTGACAGGAATTCCAAGTGTAATAAAAATATGTACCCATTTCATTTCATTTTATTTTAATTTATTTGATTTTGTTTGTGTGTGTGTGTGTGTGTGTGTGTGGGTGGTGGTGTGTGTGTGTGTGTGTGTGTGTGTGTGTGTGTGTGTGGGGGGAGGGGAGGGGTGATTATCTCTTGACTGTCTTGGTCTGTCCAGAAGTTTAACCATTACTAACTTCTGAACATATTATCATCTGTGTTATCTTACTGTCTATAATGGCTTACATCTAACCATTATATGATCCCCTTACTGCTAATGTTTGAGCTCTGTGATATCTAACTCTAACTCTAACCCTAACCCTCACTCGGCTACTTACTCATCACCTACCAGCCTGCTCTTCAGGACTGCGTTTTCCTCTGGATTCAGTAAAGGAATCAGTTGGATTTACTTGGCTCAAACACCCTCGGTCTGTGGAAGACTCACCTGGCTACCTCTTCGCCTAGTCTCACAAGCAATCTCCCCTTGCAGCCATTCATACTACCAACAGTGTAATTAGAACTGTCATCCTAGGATCATTGAAATTAACTCTGCTTAGTGTGGACCCTCCACGTGACCCCAGAGCTGTACTTTGGCACTTTTGGCCTCTTGACAATTTCATGAAAAATATTAGCTCATTTTGAATTTGATGGCAGCAACACATCTCACAAAAGTTGGTACAGAGCCATATTTACCACTGTGTCGCATCTCCTCTTTTATCAACAGTTTGTGAACATCTGGAAACTGAGACCAGTTGCTTGACTTTTGGAGAGGAATGTTGTTCCATTCTGGTCTGATATAGGATTCTTGCTGCTTTTCAGTCCTGGGTCTTCTTTGTTGTATTTTTCATTTCATGGCGCTCCAAATGTTTTAAACTGGTGAGAGGTCTGGAATACAAGAAGGCCAGGTCAGCACCTGGACTCTTCTACAAAGCCATGCTGTTGTAATATATGCAGTATGGGGTTTAGTGTTGTCTTGCTGCAATATGCAAGGCCTTCCCTGAAAAAGATGTCATCTGGATGGGAACATAACCTGTATGTACCTTTCAGCATTGTCAATGCCTTTCCAGATGTAGAAGCTGCCAATACCATTGTCCCTTGTGCACTGAGATTCCTCCAGATTCTTGTAATTTTTTGATTATGTTGTGCACTTCTGAAAAATTCTTAAAGGTGCAATTTCTATACCCAATCATGTTACTGGCCTGTTGCCAATTAATCGAATTGGTTGCATCATGTTCCTCCAGCTGTTTCTTTTTAGTACCATTTACTTTTCCAGACTTTTGTTGCCCCTGTCCCAACTGTTTTGAGATGTTACTGCCATCAAATTCAAAATGAGCTAATATTTTTTATGAAATTGCAAAATTTCATGAAAAAAAGTTTTCTATATTCTATTGTGAATAAAAAGACTTGCAAATCATTGCATTCTGTTTTTATTTACAATTTACACAGGATTCAAACATTTTTTGGAACTGGGGTTGTACATAAACATGGATAAGGCCATGCAATTTCTTTTTATTTATTTATTTTTTTTGTGCTGTCATATGTGTACATGTACATGAATACAAGACATTGCGAGAGCAACCAGGTTTAGTGTTTTTTTAAAAAAAGTGCCACATTCAGACCTTCAACCCATATTACATGAATCTTTTCCAGCCCTGATACGACTGTGAATCCTCTCTGTGTTTCACAGGTCACAAGACCCTTGACGCTCAACCTGCATCCCAAGTGGGTTGAGCGTCCTCTCCAAGTAAAGATGCAGACCAAAGCAGAAGAGCTCTTTAAAACTGGTAGAAGATTCTAAATAGTTTTATTTACATCATATTTGCAAACACATTAGTGAGTTAATATTAGATGACTAGCTTTTAAATATTATTTTAAAAAATGAAATTTACAGCACAACCAAGGTAACATAGGAAAAGGATCAATTAACAACAGTAAGTGACTACTGCCAATAAAAGCTTGGATCAAAACTGGACTTGGAAAATACAATAAGCAAAAATATTGGTGCAGATAAAAGTGAAGTTTTAAAAGGTCAGGTTGTATTTTGAAGTTATTTCATAGTTTTTATTTTGACCCAAATGATTGGATGCCTTAGGTCACTGATTAGGTTTGCAAAACTGTTCAACATATAACTATTAATGATGGCAGAGACAGACTACTTGGTGGTTTTAAAGTTTTAGCTCAAGAATCTTTTATATACTGTTGTGCTCATAAGTTTACATACCCTGGCAGGATTTGTGATTTTTTTAGCCATTTTTCAGAGAATATGAATGATAATACAAAACCTTTTCTTTCACTCATGGTTAGTGTTTGGGTGAAGCCATTTATTATCAAACAATTGCGTTTGCCCTTTTTAAATCATACTGACAACAGAAACTATCCAAATGACCATGATCAAAAGTTTACATACACTAGTTCTTTATACCGTGTATTGCCTCCTTTAACATCAATGACAGCTTGAAATCTTTTGTGGTAGTTGTGGATGAGCCGCTTTACTTTCTCAGATGGTAAAGCTGCCCATTCTTCTTGGCAAAATGCCTCCAGTTCCTCTATATTCTTGGGCTGTCTTGCATGAACTGCACGTTTGAGATCTCCCCAAAGTGGCTCAATGATATTGAGGTCAGGAGACTGAGATGGCCACTCCAGAACCTTCACTTTTTTCTGCTGTAGCCAGTGAAAGGTTGACTTGGCCTTGTGTTTTGGATCATTGTCATGTTGGAACGTCCAAGTGCGTCCCATGTGCAGCTTTTGGGCTGATGAGTGCAAATTTTCCTCCAGTATTTTCTGATAACCTGCTGCATTCATCTTGCCATCAGTTTTGACCAAGTTCCCTGTGCCT
>VUQS01045910.1:0-15752 GCA_015108495.1 Heterochromis multidens
GTCTTAGTCTGAGTCTCAGTGTGTGTATTAGTTCCTGTTTAATTTTAATAGTCCCTTGTCTCTTGTGCCTTGTGTTTAGTTTTGCTTCCCTCTGTCTCATTTCCCTGATTTAGCTCACCTGTGTTCCTTGGTGTTCTCCATCTCCCTGATTACCTCGTGTGTATTTAAGCCCTGAGTTTTCCTTAGGTCCTTGTCATGTCGTCGTTATATATTTTCCCCGCTGTGTGCTCTATGTTCTCCTCGTGTCTAGTTCCAAGTTCCAGGTTCCTGGTTATGCTCTGTCATGTAAGAACTTTATGTTTTTGTATTTTGATTTTTGTAAGTTTCAGCAATAAAGCTGCCTTTTTGAGTTAAGAACCATCTCCATAGTCCTGCATTTGGGTCCTAACTCTTCAACCACACAGTGCGCCGTGACAGTTTCTGCCTTTTAGCAGGCTAAATGAAGCTTTTTAGTTTCTTAAAGCTTAATGAATACCTTTAGTTTCATGTAGCCTCTTTCAACTCATTGGCTTGGTTTTAAACATTTAATGTATTATTTAATTAGTTCTTGCTGTGACTGTAAATCTTATAAATCACCAAGAATATATTTGAGAAATAAAGGCAAATTACCAACAAACTGAGTGAGTAAGTAAGTGGCTAGCAACAAAGTAAGCTAAAATTCCAATGAATATTGGACATATTAGTCAGAAAGATCTTGCTCTGTTTCACCATTTAAATAAACAACTGTAATGTCAAGACAGACTAGCCAAAAACAATAATAAATTATCAATGATGGAGGGAGATAACCAATAGCAATGAGGGAATCAGTGAATTATTCAACTGGTATACTTCACCTATAACATAATATCAAAAAATACTTCTTAGTAGCATCCACTACTTTTCGTCTTCATTGATGCTTTCTCAGTCCAAGTCTGTAATTACAGCAGAGGAAAACACGCTCAGTGACCATCTCAAGTGTTCTATGATCAGCTCTTTAGCATGGTATGATGGTATGTAAGAAACATATAATAACATGGGGCATAGGGCATCTATAACAAGAACTGCTGTTAAAAATAAACTGCCAATATGTTTGGACTGTAGGAAGAATTCCAGAGTACATTCCCCATATGTGGTATGCGGGGGTGGTAGATGAGGTCAGATGGAAAGACCTATTTGTGTCCTATCCAGACAGAGATCCATAACCTCAAAGTCAGCATGAGAGTGAATGTACATTC
Organism: Heterochromis multidens; assembly: GCA_015108495.1. Lineage (NCBI taxonomy): Eukaryota > Metazoa > Chordata > Actinopteri > Cichliformes > Cichlidae > Heterochromis > Heterochromis multidens. Next base: position 1,215 of record VUQS01045910.1, read on the forward strand.
CACTTTTCTTGGATGCTACTGTCATGTATTTCTGAGGCAAAAAAGTAAGGGTTGGAAGGGCAGAGTCTAGGAGAGAAGGAGCTGAGGGGTGGCGCTCATTTTTTGTTATCTGTCAATATAAATTTAATGGCAAGGTGGTGAGAACAGGGAGTCTTTTGATGTATACTGGACAACAGGGTCCCTTTCTTTTGCAATACTGTGGCTTAGGAGATGGCCCACATGCATGCTTGCACACACCCATTAAATACATACATGTTTGAAACCACATTAGAGATCTTTTGCTGTTAACTTGCTCCTGAGCATTGTAGTTAAACAGTGTGCTGTTTGCACTGGAGAGAAACCTCCTCATCTCACTGAGATTGATTACACCCAATCAAAGTGCAAGTTACACACACATATATAGAAGGTGGCTGAGCTTTATAATCACTCCTCCCTCCCAGCCAGGAATCTTTATAGTGAAATTGCTCTCTACTTACAAAACAGATGTTTCTATGCTTTTACTTTAACTTTCTTTGCAATGGAAAGATTTTATGGACCCAGTTAGATCTGAGGCAGACTTTTTAACTTTACAGCTTAGCCTCCACATTGCATCTATTGTGTCTAACTGTGCAAATCCAGTCAGCGTCTGGCTCCAGTTACTTTGTCTGCAGGCACTCACTCAGACTGAGACATATTTTGATTTCAAGGCATATCTGCTTTACAGACAAATGTAATAAGACATAATAAGATAATAAAATGCATAAAAAGTCGACATGCTCAGGTGGTTTGGTGGGTTTTTTTTCTGGGTGATTACTGTATGAACAATGGTTAAACTCAAACACTATATTCCTCAGTAGAGTCAAAGGTTATGCAGGAAGTGCAGTAGTGTGATAGTAGTGTTTACAGTATGTCTGTGTGTATCTCTGTGTCCAAAGTTTGCTTAGGCTCTAAAAGGTATTGGCTACACCAACAAAATGAAATGAAACTGATACTTGAGGGATCAAACACAAATAGCAGCCTCCATGTACTGGAGCAGGCCGACTTTGGGGGACAAGAGGAGCAGAGAAGAAGGGTGAAAGAAAGAGGTTATCAGGCTCAAGTCTTATAGGACGAGAGTGGGGTTTTATAAGTTGTTTTCTCAGCTCCTTCTTTAGGTATGATGATGAGTAATGGACCAGAAAATTCATTAAAGAAGAATGGTATAGGCATACAAGTCCTATAAAATTCATGTTCTGCATCAAACTAAGGGTGTATGTTTAGAGTCTCAGTGCCAAACCTTTAAGTAAATGTTTCTTACATACCATATCCCAGATAACAGTTAAGTCTGTGATAATCACTCACTGTGTTTCGCAAGCGAATCCCTGCTATTTGTTTGGGGGTTTATCGTCACATGCTACTAAGGCCACTGTTTATGCTCGACTGGACCATGGCTTGTCGCCAACGTAGTGTTAAGAAACATAAAGAAACCTTGCTCCAGTTGATAGTGTATAAGTACCTCCTTTTTTCAGATGCTATCACAGTCACAAAAAAAAAAAAATTGACAGAATCTATTCATAGTTAAAGCAATGCTCCTTTAAGATAACCTCTTAATATACAACATAAATAATTTCACTGTGGGTGTGAAACAGTAAATAGTGCTGATGAGTTTTGATGACTAAAAATGCTTTATGACATGCAAGTGTAAACACGAGTTTCTAACATTTAGTATGTTAGTAGCATGACATTTTTTTATTGTGTAAATGCAATTGTATTGAACAGTAGATATTGATTTATTGTCATTGCAGTTGAATCTTTTTCTTCTTTCTTTTTATAAATCAGCTGCAGGTACACTACTGGACATTTAACAGTTTATTAACATATCTGCTTTTGAAGTCATTGTGTTTATATTTAGAGTACCCACACCTTTGTCTAAACCACTCCAAACCCACTGAAACACTAACTCTATTGGTCTCCCAAGGATCCCTTTCTTAAGACTTGATTTAGGTGTAGCCCACCAGACGGGGCATACTGGGAAAGCTCTTGCGCATGCTCATGCACTTCTCCTGATCCAGGAAGAGCGAATTGGCCTTGACGGACAGGTCATGTTCCAGGGTTACTCTGGTCTTGACCAAAGTCTGCAGAGTGTTCTCGGCCTCCATCAGCCTTTCCTGAAGTTTCCGAATGGTATCCTCGATCTCTCTCACCTCACTCACAAGTCTGAACAATTAGGGAGAGAAAAAGAGACTCCTTACTCTTAAATATGCAGGAGGAAAGAAGTTAAGCAAACTTTCTGTTCACTAAGAAGAATGAAATTGTGACATTTGGAATTACAGGCACTTATAAAACTTGTATTATTGTTCATTTAAACCACACTGTAAACACACAATTTTGGCAACGCTTTTGCCAAAATTAGTGAAAATTAGTGCAGTCTGTGTGAGTTGGAATCAGATGATATATTTGCATTACTTATTTACTCCTTGAAGTATTTTGTCAGATAAAAAAGTAATGCAAGGTACTCACTACATTACAATACAAGTAATGTTCATCTCGACTCCTAAAAGTAGACAACTTTTTCTCCTCTCTCCATGACCAGCTGATTGTAGCACAAATCCGGAAAAGGGAAGGTTTGATGATTTTTTTTTCTCTTTTCATCCATAGTGCAAATAACTGAAGAACTTTCGTAATACATGTAATAACATATTTGTTGGCAAATATAATATGATTACTACATTTATTACAATAATGCTATAGAAAATTTTAATATGGTTACAGTAACCCATCCTCTTGAATTGGAAAACGGTGGAGTGCCCACTCCAGGCTGGGAACAAGTTGCTGCCCCAAGTGGCGGAGTTTAAATATCTCGGGGTCTTGTTCATGAGTGAGGGGAGAGCAGAACAGGAGATTGACAGATGGATTGTTGTCTAACGTGATGTGGACACTGTACTGATCTGTTGTGGTGAAGAGAGAGCTGAACATGAAAGTGAGGCTTTCTATTTACCCGCCAATCTATGGTCCTACCCTCACCTGTGGTCACAAGCTCTAAGAGAATGAGATCATGGAAATGAGCTTCCTCCAAAGGGTGTCTACGCTCAGCCTTAGAGAAAAGGTGAGGAGCTCTGTCATTTGGGAGGAGCTCAGAGTAGAGAAACTACTCCTCTACATCAAAAGGAGCCAGATGAGATGGTTTGAGCATCTGACCAGGATGCCTCCTGGGCACTCTCTTGGTGAGGTGAGGCCCCAAGACAGACCCAGAATACACTGGAGAAATTACATCTCCTTTGTGTTTGGGGTGACTGGGGAGAGTGAGGTCTCTGCTTAGACTGCTGCCCCCATGACTGGGACCAGCAGCAGAAGATGAATGGATGAATTACAGTAACCCATGAGTTTGGAGTATGTTACACCTAACACTGCAAATGGCCAAATATATGAAAAGTATTTTTTTAATGCATTTAAATAAATATTTCCCTTACATTAAGGTTGATAGTAATAGTGTCACAGTCATACTATTTTTTTATTATTCAAACATTTAACTATCTTTTCTGGAGGAACAGTATATTAACATCTGAAATCTGCACAAAGACACCTGCTTTACGAATGTGGAACCAGCTACCTGTGGTGTGGATTGTCCCTGCAGAGCTCTACGTTGGGTCTGCGGGTCCTCTCCTCCAGCCTGGTTTGAGCCACTTTTAATGGGCACTCTTTATCTCTGAGAGCCTTCTTTATTGACCCAATTAGCATCTCAGTCTGGAAGATCTCTTGTAGAGTCTGCACAAAAAGACAAAAAGTACATATGAAAACAATAAACTGTTAAATTATGATACAGCAGCTGAGTATTCAGTTCATGTAAGTAGTAGCTCAGTTAGGCATGTAATTAAGGGAAAGGCTGACCAACAGCCAAAGAGGGGAAAATGTGAGAATCTCAATAAAAGAGAACATGTACAAAGCTGCAGACTTCTAGTCAGCTGAACACAGGCACACACATGCACAGTGGTCTGCTCTGTCTAACCCCATCTGATATAATTTAATTTCAGTGAATCACTACTTCTTACAGCTGAGAGTTAGTGGGGTTTATTGAAGACGTTGTGCTTCATATCACTTCTGTCAGTGTTCAAACTATCCAACAGCTCTTAACTGCAACCAAAAATCAGTGGGATACAGTGTAGAATATGACACAAGCAATGAACAATCTACTACAGTTCCTCTCTTTTGACAGGGATGTTTTGCAATAAATGTGCACATAATCAACCACAGAGGGCAAACCTGCACAGCTGTTGGAGATGGAAAGGTTTAGCAGGAAAAGAAAAAAGGATTGTACAGACATGATCTCTCCCTAATAAGTGGCAAATTTAGTTAAACACTCAATAAGAAGAAGGAATGGATTTTTTTCTTTTTTCCTAAAATAAAACCATGTGATTGCCTCTGAAACCACTTTTCTTAATAATCGATTTCACTTTTTATTTCACATTGTGAAATGATCAAGGATGAAGTCAGATCCAACATAAGAATAAAATTAAGAACAGGCTGTAATTCATTACATTACAGTTAAAATACAATAATAAAACATGTCCCCATTACATAACCTTACCAAGATGGTATTGTCTTTTATGAAATAAACCATGTAGAAAAGTTGATGACCTTAGCCAAGTGTGTCTGCAGGCTGTTTTTGGTATCAGCGGTTTCTGATATGCGGTTGGTGAAGGCTACGTTGACATTGTTGAACTGGTTCCACATTTCATTGGAAGTGGTGTTCAGCAGAATTTCTATCTCATCCCTGAGCTTGTGGGAGGCAGCTCGTTCGCTTTGGGAATGCAGGATGTTGTCATCTGTAAACTTGGACCACGAGTCAGGCAGAGAGATTCTGACAGAGAAAAGAGTTAGATACATTTACAACATGTTCCAAAACTCCCGCTAGTTTTGAACATGATGCATTTGGAAGATTTTTTCAGATATCGGATATCTTTTTAGCTATTTTAGCCAAACTTCACAGTCAGATGTTCTCAAACCTTTGAGTGGCAGGGGCTTCTTAGAAAATTTTTCAAAGGACCCTACATAATAACCACTATTAAACATAGACTTACTACGATTAGTAGGTTGCCTAGGAACTATTTTTAGTGTAAAACCTTTCAACCTAAATATTCAAAATGCGTCAAAATTGGTCCAAAGATGAAGTGGGTGAGTGTAAAGAACACAATATGATTATTTTTGTTTTTGTATTATTACTGTACAATTTTATACCTTGTAGCAAATTATTTTGCATACCCCTTGGTTATGTGTAGCGGACCCCTGGGAATTATTATTTGCTATAACTAGGTCTTAGATATACTGCTAAGGAATATGTTTATGACATGTATGGTTCCCAGAGGATTATTTTAATGACATTTGACATTAGACTTCCCCTGAAGTCTTGGGTACATACATTCATGTCCCTGTTAGGATAAGTTGCTATAACTGTGGTGGTTGCTTAAATGTTTATAGAGTATGGCAATCATGTAAAAATCGTATAGTGTTCTTTAGCAAATGCTAGCATACTAATATGAGATGGTGAACATGGTAAATCTATTTAACATTGGCTTTTGTTAAGATTATAATTGTTCACCTGTTCAATTGCTCGTTACCACAAACATCTAATCAGCCAATTACATGGTGGGAACTCAAAACATTTAGGCATGTAGACACTTTCAAGACAACCTGCTGAAATTCAAACTGAGCATCACAATGGGGAAGAAAGATGATTTAAGCAAATTTGAACGTGGCATGGTTGTTTGTGCCAGATGGGCTTGTCTAGTATTTCAGAAAGTCCTGATCTACTGGGATTTTCCCACACAGTCAACTCTAGGATTTACAGAGAATAACCAGAGAAGAAGAAAATATCCAGTGAGCGGCAGTTCTCTGGGTGAAAATGCCTTGTTGAAGTAAATGGTCAGCGGAGAAAAGGCAGATTTCATCAAGCTGATAGGAAGGCAACAGTAACTCAAATAATGACGTTTTACAACCAAAGTGTGCAGAAGAGCATCTCTGAATGCTTTACATGTAGAACTTTGAACCAGATGGGCTACAGCAGCAGAAAATCACACTGGGTGCCATCCTGTTAACAGCGTTGTTGAGCATTGTTGTTGGCTATGTCCACAGAGTGCCTATCTTCTAATGCTTCCAGCAGTATTACACACCATGTCACAAAATTCAGATCACCTCAACCTGGTTTCTTGAATATGACAATGAGTTCACTGTACTCAAATGGCCTCCACAGTCACCAGATCTCAATCCAATAGAGCACCTTTGGGATGTGGTGAAACGGGAGATTCACATCATGGATGTGCAGGTGACAAATTTGCAGCAACTTGTGTAATGCTACCATGTCAATATGGATCAAAATCTCAGAGTAATGTTTTCAGCACCGTGTTGAATCTATACCACTAAGAATTAAGGTAGTTTTGAAGGCAAAAGGGGGTCCAACTTGGTACTAGCAAGGTGTACCAAATAAAGGGTCCAGTGAATGTATATCACAGCCCTGGTGTGCCTACGTACAGTTTCATAAAGTTCCTAACATTACTATTGACTTTTAATCTTCTCATAAAATATTTAAATCTCACTTGCAGCAGATCGCCAATATGATGCTTAAAAACTGCTTAACATATTTATATGTTTAGCTGGACACAACAGTTTATTATTTCAAGCTAATGTAAACAAATTCTACACAGCATTAACAAGGATTTAATTTAATATAATTAAACAGTTCAAATTTGATCATATAATTATACTCACGAAGGGTCTAATCTGTCAATTCCTCTGTAATAGCCAATACCATCTGATGCGTTTCTCAAATGGTGACACCTTTCATCTATCCTTTGAGCTGTCACTTTGTCACTCAGATCTCTTTCCAACTCATGCTGAGCTGCTCGGTTTGACCTAATGAATCACATAGCAAAACAGAAATAATGAGTACATGTCAAACTACACAGTCTAAGAAGTAGTTATATAAAAGAACCTTCCATTATTAAATGCTTCAACGGCTGATTTTCAGACTTACGCCAGCTGAGCAATGGCTCTGTCCAGAAGTCGCCTCATCCTTTCCTGACATGACTTTATAACTTCTACCTCCTTGTTTTAGCACAGGTAGAAAGGATATAATAACTTTCTTATTTGTGCAGTCATATTGGTCTCATGAGTCTCACATACATATAACCACGCTGCTCTTTTATTTTACCTTTATGAGGTCTTTCTCTACATCATCGTGTACCATGTCAATGGACATCCGCTTCTCTCTGTGGTACAGGCACTCTTGAGACACCTATTGACAAAAAATTATTGTGACTAAAGCCAGCAGTCATGGTCAATCCATAAGCAACATTTGGTTCATTTAGCATTTATTGTGATATTCCAAAAGATGGGGATATAGCATGTATGTAAAGGAAACCCCATGTATATCACTGTATACATATACTGAGTTCTGAAGCATGTTTGGAGGATACTCCAGTTTCAGTCACCTGTAGAAGTCTCTAAGAAAGTCTTCTGCCACACGATATTAGTCTAGAAAGGTGTCTGTGTCATCAGATATTGAGCCAGATCAAGTTGACTCTCTCAGGGTGACACAAATGACTACGGTCATTCTAACAGGGCACCAAGGTGACCTAATTATCTTGACCCAGCCAAAGCACTACTGCATTTTGAAGTGTTGCAAAGAACCATACAAAAACTGTCACTACAACCAAATGGGGGACATTATCAAAACTGCTTCATCACAGGTACTGCAACGCCCAGAGGAATAATATGGATGACTGATAATATGCATGCACTCAGTGGTGGTCTGACCAGTGTTAATATTTCAAGCAATATGCGGCTTTCTCTCAAACAAATATAAACAATTCAAGCTAAATATTCCAAAAACATCACTAAAAGTTTGAATGCACCAGTGAAAAAGGATTCAAAGTAACACGTGCACTTATTGAAACATATTCCTTCCAACCTCACCTGAAGGGGCCCCTCGGTCTCTGCCAAGGCTCTCTCTAGCCTCCTCTTGACCTCATTAAGAGCTGCTATCTCTGTCACCATGTTGTCAATCTCATGGCTCAGCTCAGACCTCCAAAAGACAATGTCATTGAGCCTTTCACCTATGTTCTTGCTGGTATTCTCCTGGGTTCGTCTGGTCAGCTGCTCCTTATCCTGCATCAGCCTGATGGTGTCTTTTCTTAGTCTCTCTGCGCTTTTCCGGGAAGACTCGGATTCCCTGTAGTTGTTGTGGTTGGACTTGTACCAGTCATCTGGAGTGTAGCGGGTGGTCAGCGCGCTCCTGTTGGATGGGTACAACATGGTCTTGGCACGAACCAGATCTAAATTCTCTCGCTGTATGGAAGGGGACGAGATAGTGCTGTTGCTCTTGTAATAGCTGTTTGTCCTCCACAAACCGGCACTGGGATTCATGGCCAGGGCTGCCTGGGGGTTTCGATAGCTGGATGCCATAGTGGAGATGGCAGGGAGAAAGTGGCTGCTTTTTGGCCGAGCATATGTGGCTGTCAAAGTGGATCCAATCAGCTCCATTTTTGACACCTTCAAGGGTTCAACTGATACCACTGGTCCTGAGTCTAATTGAAGAAAATATTTCTCACACCAGTTTGAATTTTTACATATTATACATTTAAATATCTTATTTAGTTAAGTGGATCTGACATTTAATGCAGCATACAAACTCTGTAGGTTGGTTACGTATACAAAGAAAAAGTGTTACATGGCTCATTAGAGTAAAAAGGTAGAAAAATAAAATCAGAACTAAGGTGAAGCATCAAAGTAGACAAAGAACTGCCTTACCAAGATGAAAGCTTGTCAGTTGCTACACAGTGTCTTGTGACAGGCTGCCTCTCAGCTCTGTTTACCTGAGAATGAGCTCAAGAACACACTAAAGGTAAAGTGACATGCATAATAGAAAAGTTAGCAAGTCATTCATTCAGCCAGCCAATGGTGCTGCACAGTCCTGGACAGCAGCAGCTGGCCTTGTTCAAGATTTCTGTTGACACCAAAGTAGTTGCCATGGGTTACTGCAACACTGTGCCAAGGATTTTCAGATTAATGGTGACCAGGTGCTTTTCTTTGGACAAGTAAATGCACTGGTATTACAAAATGTGTCTACAGTGCAGATTTAATTTTGGTGTTTGCAATTTTTCTTATTATTAGATTTCTTTATATATTCTTACTGACCTTCTGTGACTTTAAAAAGTTCCACTCTCCTTTTTTAACCAAAACGGGTACATCTTATCAAGAACACAGTTAAAGCAGAAAAGTAAAATACAGTGAAAACAGCACACCAGTTGGATGCCTGTATTATAAACCCTTAGCACTGTGAACTGTGAAGTTGTTTATCTACAGACATGATACAGCTCTCCACATTGTTCTTATTCTCTTCTTTCCTCATTAAACATCCTTAAAATGCACATATGAATATTCAAAATACAACTCAGTCAGATTGTGTTTATTTTTATTATTTAGACATGTATTTATGGATAGTGGATTGCTTTATGTAGCTTAATCAGGCCATTTGTTTTCAAATTCCTTGATAGAAGGTAAGCAATCCAAGCTTTGTCTTTGAAGCAGTCGACTTCAGTTGGTCTCCATGCATGCAGGCATTAACTCACCGTCTCCCTGAGAACCAAGCTGTCTGTATGGATTACAGTTACTTGTTTAATGATTCATGCCAGAGGAAGAGTCCACACAAACCCCTGTAGCACAGAATAATAATCTGTGTTGTGTTACCTACCATTGGAAATAAGGATCGTTTACACTAATCTGTTCTGAGGGGGTAGGGCTGGACAGATGATAGCCTGGTTTCCACTACAGGGACAAGCAAAGCTGTAACCAGGATTTATTCAGCTCTATCTTAACCATATACCTGTGACCTGAACAAAATAAATGTTTAAGATTATTTTGGGGTCTTTCCAACCAACATATGCTATTTAACATACAGTTCATTATTTAATGTTGTCATCGTATAGTGTTTTAAAACCTTACTTGGCAAAGATTATGACAGGTGAGGAGAGCTTTACAGGCTTTAATAATTTGGCTCTCCCTGGCTGTATATTACTTAATACCAGTGACGTACAGTGAGATCAGCTTTCCATCTTACTGACATTGCACTTACATACTCATAATGTAGGGCTTAAGCACAGGATGTTTCCAACTGTACTGTTGTCACTTTATCCATGAAAAACACAAAATGCTGTGTTAAATACTGTTCTAGCAGGAATAATTTAGTAAGATTATCCCCATTACCTTAAACAATTTAGTACTCTTACAATTAGTGTTGTTATCCAATCTGGAAATAAATTAGTGCAATCCCCCATGTAGTGTCCAGTCTGCATTTTAACTACATGCACTAAGGTATTTAAGGTGTATTGACAAGCTTAATTAATATTTGCTGTTTCTGGAACAAATTAATTTTGACAGATTTTCCTTATTCATTAGTCTGTGTAACATGCATTTATTATTCATGTTAGTTCTCTTTCAAATATATCCAAAGTTATGTAGGATTCTTTTGGCCAGTAGTTGAAAAATAATTAAAGTATAAAAAAATGGGGTTATGAAAGGGCTGAAAAAGATTCACTGAGGCAGGCAAATTGATTCCTTCTCTTAAGTGGGAAGGAAATTGACTTGCTTTTGAGAAAAATATTTTCAATTAAGTAAAAAAAATAAATCCATGAAACTCCCACTTTAAATATCACAGAATGAAATCTCAAGCTCATTAATGAAGGCTGCGTGATTGGCTTGCAGGTTTGTGTGTCCTACCCTTAAACCTCCTCCAAGACCTGTCCACTTTATAGATGCAAAGGTCTTGGTGGCCACTCCATGCACTACTTTGCAGGCCATGCTTAGGCTACTATTGTCATAAACATAGAGGCTTAGATTTAGAATGGAATGACACGTAATTGCTCCACCCCTGCGGCCTGCAGCATCACTTAACATGGCTAGGTTGCTTCTGTTGCCCTGACCTCAGCCACTATAAATACACCCTAGAAAAGCATGAAAAGCCAGCCTGCGTATGAAATTCTTCCCCTGGATAGAGCTGCAAGTGTCCACTGGAAAAGCGCTTCCTAGTGAAGCTCCCCACTGGCCTCTGAACGTGAAGGAAATGTTAGAGGTGCCTATATATACTCCTGCCGTGTGGCCCATGAGAGTATGTTGTTAATTACTGCACAGTAGAAATGTCTGAGTGAGCAAGCATGCTGTCTACTCCACTTAGAGTACAGTGACACTGAATTGTAATGCTCATAGGAATAAAACATTAATAAAACAGAGTTTTTACATTGAGTCATAGCATGAAGTTTTTGGAATCTAAGAAATTGTTTCCTTCCCTTATGTGGTATAGTAGCCACTTAGCAATCAAGCTATATTGCTGTGGGAAAAAATGACAAGCAGGAAAATTATAGTATCATAATTTTTGTAATTTATGTCATGTGGTTTGGCAGAGGTGTCCGGTCCTTGAATTTGTCTCATTTTGGCTGCAATGAAATGGGCAGTGAATACTCAATTTGGAGAGAACAGGTATAAAAATGCACAGAACCGGCAGTCAGCATTCTCTGCCTCGGAGATATAGACATTTACATTGATGTTCTTTCTTTTGCAACATAAATACTGGAAGCCATACGATGTTCCAGTGATCCAAATTCAGAGATCAGTTTTAAGAAGCTGTGCAGGTACCAGTGCCCTCTTTCAAACATGCTTCAAATTGCTAAAATAGCTGGAGATACAAAATAAGAATTTGATCCTTCTTCTTGGGTGTCTTGGACAACCACAACCTTTCACAACCATTCTACAAATTACAGAGACTGCCAAAAAAACAACACAGGCCATCTTCACACATAGCTAATCTACCAAACAATACTTAACCAGAGACAGGTGCTTTGCAACCTTAATTGAAAAAAATAATTACAACTTACTTTTTAAAAATTTAAGCTGCAATCATCAGTGATCTGGGCCTTTGTGTCTTTGTACACATCAGTTGTGCTACATTCAGGTTGTGTTGCATTTGAGGGATTTCCTGCTAATATGTAGATATCTTAAGGCCTGGGCTTTTATCAGATATTGCACAAGCAAGTTACATGTCCCACTATGTGGTGTTAAAGAAGACCCAGCAATTACATGACATGGGTCTAGCATATGTTGGTGCTATGGCTGCTTATTTGACATTTTTTGTAGGAGCCTTTTTGCACCAATATTTCCAAGAACCATAAAATATGTAAATTGTCACTACGTGCAAAATTTCATTTCCAACTAAACAGCTGAAAAATTTTGTGACTGTGTCCTGCAAGGTTCGGATGCTATGGCATTTTTGTAATCTGTCCACATCCAGAGTAGATAAATGGTGCGGCTTTTCACTTTTTCACAGACATATTAACCAAACTAACCTGTTGACAGTTCTTATATTATCATGCTATATGTAGTAACACACCCACTCCACTACAATCGCTAGGGTCTTGTCCTTTCCTTTCCACCACTGACCTTCAGTTTATTAGGTAAGAATAGATGAGGGGAGGAGGTCAGATGTGTTTTCTAAACATTCCTATTCAGTGAAAAGAGGTCCTTGTCTGTTCCCTCCCTGGGCCCCTAGTGTTTTCACTTCTTCAAACCCCACCTATTTTGATGTCAACCTGGCAATTTTCCAGGCCTCTGGTTGTATCACAGCTTCCTCTTTTTTGCAAGATTGATATGAGCTGTTTCCCTATGCCTTTGCTTACACTTCTGACTGCTGGGTCTCACAGATAAACTAGACTTGCAGGTGTCTTTATGCCCAAGTATACAGGCCATTATATTGGCATCAGTTTCCTCTCATGAATTCTAGATGGAGCCTTCTATGAGGAGGGTGGCCACACCTGGCGAGGAATACAGAAGAAGTAATGAACCATTAAATCTAATGACAATATTAGAGATCCCCCACTGTGGTAATGGAGCATCCAGGTGGGAAAATCAAAGGAGCCTCCTGGGCTTATCTTAGGTTGTCAGCAGTCACCTAAGAGACTGCTTCTACGTATTCTAATAGTTTCTTCTTATAGCCATAATACACATTCCTCCTTGTGCTTCTATATTGTGAGTCCTCCAGTTTGTCACTGATGTTGAGTGAACTTAACTACTGGGGCTGTCATAACCTGCGGGGTCTAAGCACTTGCTTCCAGAGGCAGGGCAAAAATGCAACAGAAATTTAACCCTGCAGGTGAAATGGAACCTATGATTGTAATTTAATTTCTTTTCTATGCTCTTCTTTCTTCGCTATTCCCCTCACTTGATTCAAGGCAGATGGTTTCCTCACTGAGCCTGCTTCTGCTGTTTGTTGAGTTTTTTTTCTCCCCACTGTTATCAAGTGCTGGCTCATGAGGGATCTGTATCTGTTATAACAGCCTTACCTTACTTTACCTTACTTACTTACTACCTTACTACCTTACCCCTTCTAGACCTTCTTAAAAGTGAGCTTGAGTTGGCTTTTAGTAGATTTGATATTCCCATCCATATGTGATGCTACCTAGTGGTCGGTACTCTTTAGATTAAGAGCATATTGTTTTATTTTTTGCCTTTTTACATTTTTCTTTATCTTTTTAAAGTACAATGCTGGTGATTTAATTTAGCATTTTGTGTTTGTGTGTGTGTAGTATTATAAAATATTAATGTGGTTTTATTATAGTAAAAAAGAGGCGTGTTACTGAAGCATGTAAGTTGTGTTTTTTTAGTTGTTTATGCTAAATAATGGTGCTCTATATTACATAGAAATAATATAATATATCCTTTATGTGTATAGTACTGTACATTTTGCACTAAATCTGTGAAGCTTATAGAGTAGGCTAAATGTTGCATAGCAATGCAAACCCATTAAGATGCCTCCTTGTCTTGTGCATGGTTGTGTGGAGTTGCATGGCAACTTTCTACTGTATTTGCCGTCAGATGTCTGCAAGTCTAGAGCAAACGTGTCTGAGGCAAAGAGCATTCCATGTACTCTCCATAAAGCAGGCAAATGGATATTGTATTAGATACTCAGACAGAGGAAGCAGATATGGACAGACAGTCAGGCAACAGATATTTTTTTGTGTCCTAGGTATCTATGAAAAAGCACTGAAATTGGACATAATTTTATACCCAAACCATTTTGAGATGGGAATTACTGATCCGTCATGCATTAGGCATTATGACTGTTAGTGTTTGGCACAAAATGAATTCCACTTATTGCCACCTGCTTTATTTCTAAAGTCCACAGATAATTATTCATTTTCATAAAAGGACATCACATGAAACACTTGTAGCACTGCTTTTGATTTTAACTGTTTAATAAACGATAAAGTTAAGAGGATGACATCTACCTCAGTATATTTTTTAGCATTTAATTGTGAGTGGTATCTATCTACTTTAATTCATGTTGTAAATAAAGAAAATGAAAAGAAATGCAGTAGATGGAGGTGTGCGATTGATGTGGTGGCTGGCTGTCATGTGGTTGTGCAGGGAAGGGCAACGTATGTCTGACAGGACAGGCAAGGGCTGGATGGACTCTAGCCATCCCCCAGTCTGTGATCAAGGCTCCCAGTTGCAAACTTCCAGAGTGGGACGAGGGACCAT
>VUQS01045918.1:0-13059 GCA_015108495.1 Heterochromis multidens
TTATTATCAGGCTGTCCTAAAAACTCCCTGAAACACCTTCAGTTGATCCAAAATGCTGCAGTGAGAGTACTGGCAGGGACTAGAAAGAGAGAGCATATTTCTCCCATATTGGCTTCTCTTCATTGGCTCCCTGTTAAAACCAGAACTGAATTTAAAATCCTTCTCCTTACATACAAGGTCTTGAATAATCAGGCCCCATCTTATCTTAAAGACCTCATAGTACCATATCACCCCAATAGAGCACTTCGCTCTCAGTCTGCTGGCTTACTTGTGGTTCCTAGGATATTTAAAAGTAGAATGGGAGGCAGAGCCTTCAGCTTTCAGGCCCCTCTTCTGTGGAACCAGCTCCCAGTTTGGATTCGGGAGACAGACACCCTCTCTACTTTTAAGATTAGGCTTAAAACTTTCCTTTTTGATAAAGCTTATAGTTAGGGCTGGATCAGGTGACCCTGAATCCTCCCTTAGTTACGCTGCAATAGGCTTAGGCTGCTGGGGGCTTCCCATGAGGGTATTTCCTTATCTCACCTCTTTTCACTCTCTGTGTTCATACACCACTGTGCGCTTAATCATGAGTTATTATTAATCTCTGGCTCTCTTCCACAGTGTGTCTTTTGTCCTGTCTTCCTCCCTTCACCCCCAACCAGTCGCGGCAGATGGCTGCCCCTCCTTGAGCCTGGTTCTGCTGGAGGTTTATTCCTGTTAAAAGGGAGTTTTTCCTTCCCACTGTCACAAAGTGCTTGCTCATAGCGGATCGTCTGATTATTGGGGTTTCTCTTCTCTCTGTATTATTGTAGGGTCTTTACCCTACAATATAAAGTGCCTTGAGGCAACTGTTGTTGTGATTTGGCGCTATATAAATAAAATTGAATTCAATTGAATATATGGATTTTATAAATATTTAAATAGGTCAGTCCCTCCTATGAATTCATCCATTTTCTGCCAAACCCAGATCACACTTAATCATACTGTTTGGGATTATTGTTGCATAAAACCGAGAAGTAGGGACAGAGAGATGATAGAATCATCAGTGATGTAAATAACTATAAGCCACATTACAGTTGTGATTTTCCTACATTGACTGCCCATGAATGATCATGAAAGAGTTAATTACATTTTATGTGGTATTAAAAAAGGTTGTGAAGTCTTCAGTTCCACATCAGTTCATATCAAGTCTGTAGCTGTAATGTAACACACGTGCGAAGATAACTCTGTATGTGTGTGTGTGTGTGTGCGTGCGTGCGTGTGCGTGTGCGTGCAGAAATCAGAAAGAGACCCAGAAGAAATGAGGAGGGAGATGGAGCTGCAGCTGGAGGCCTGGCACAAACTGGCCCCAGGGACTCAGGAGGAGGTGAGGTTGACCCAGGAGATGTAACCAATCATGTTCCACTGGGGTTGTTAGTCATGATAGAGTGTGACTTCCACTGCTCCTTTCTCTGTAACTGAAAGAGATATGTACATCTGTCACAAAAATCAATAAGTTTTATGTCTTTTATACATTTTTGTGGGGTCTCCTGAAGAAAACTCACACATACAGTATCACAAAGATACAAACATACTGCAACTTAAAGTATGTTTATATACTGCAAATCTGACTGCAAATGTTGCACTTGTCAACATAAATCAAAGGAGAACAAAAATGAATATTTACATTATCCATTCATGTAAAAGTCAATTAAATATTTCCTATAAAATCTCAGAAAAACACAAATGTCCACTGGCATGTGAAAAGAAATATAGCAAAGCCTCACACTGGAGAAGGTGAAATAGTTAAATGTTTTCCATTTGTTTAAAAAAAATTAATCATATGAGTAATGGAAGTCTCTGGCCATTTCAGAACAACTTGAGGTCTTAATCATGACTGCAAAGCACTAAGGGTCTTGGATGTACAAAGCACTAAGAGCATTGTTTATTTATTGAGAAACCATCTCCCTCTGTCACCACAAAGACCTTTAAGCCCTTTTCAGTCATGGTAGACACATTATTGTTTTCTTCATCAATCTGTTAAAATCACTTAATTCTCATGGTTTTATTCTGACATTCCCTCAGCGCTGGTGGTACAAGGTTTTGAAACAGCATTTAATGATGTAGGCCAGCAGTGATATTGACATGTCACAGAGAGAGAGATTAAAACTCTTTAAAAAAAATGACAAATTGGGACAAATTGTTGTGTTTGGAATTAGATAAGGTGTGTTAGTGTTTATGACGCAGTGTAGCTTGAGTTGTATACCTGAATTAGCTCAGAGGCTTCGCTACCATTTACTGTTGGATCCTAATCGGTCCTGTCTCCATGTTGAGCATAATTTGTTCTCCAGGTATGTAATAAACTCAGATAAACTAAAGTCACCTCCACTTAAAGTTTTGTTGGATTATAGCCATTACTGTGAATCTTATAGTCTTACCTGTCACAGACCTTACCTCTGTAAGGTAAGATTTCATAAATATTTCAATCAGTAATGTTTTTCACAGGGTAGCAACTTTGACACATCTGTGAGATTAGCCTGGGTAGGCTGTAAAACAAAAGGCTGAAAGCAAGTGTCTCACACCTAAAGTGTTTTTTTTTAAATTTATTATTATTAGTATTATTATTAGTAGTATTATCATTATTGCTCCTTTCTCTTTTCTTACCCCCTGAATCAGTTGTATTAGATGGCTGCCCCTGAGCCTGGTTCTGCTGGAGGTTTCTGCCTGTTAAAAGGCCTTCCCACGGTCGCTTGCTCATAGGAGATCTACTGATTGTTGGGGGTTTCTCTCCAGTATTGTAGCGTCTTTATTTTACAAATGTAAACCGCTTTGAGGCGACTGTTGTGAGTAGGTGCTATATAAATAAAATTTAATTTAATTATTATTTAGGGTATTCTTAAAACAGTCATGTCTTTCCAGGAGCAGTACAGTTACTGAGCTTAATTTAAACTGGTTCCTTCAGTGAAGTACAGAGAGGACTTCCTGTTGCTGTTACAAGTGCTATTATTTTGTCTTAGAGTGTAACTTCATTTGAGTTTCATACAAGTTGTATGCACAATTTTAAAATGATTGTCTATTATAGATTATATAATTCTGAAGACGCTCAGGCTGCTGGTTTACAGGAAAAACATGGCTCTATCCAGTTAGTAACTGTAATACTGGCTGTGTGGAACTGAGCTGGAGCTTATGCTGTGCTCTGGTTTATGTGTTCCAGGAGAATGTAGCAGCTTCCATGTGGCATCAGTACCAAACTCTGACCTCAGCTCTCTCTCAGCAGCTGTGTGAGCAGCTTCGCCTCATCTTGGAGCCCACCCAGGCCACCAAACTCAAGTCAGTTAAAACACACAGGAACTATTAACTCCTGATTCTGTCTGCTGTGGTGCAACTGGCCTGCTATTAATCTGAGCTGATGCTGTGTTAAACAGAAACATGAATGCATGTGTGCTTACGTGTGTGTGTCTGTCTATGTGTCGTCTGTATCTTTGGGTCTTTATATGTGTTTGTCCTCAGAGGTGATTACCGCACAGGGAAACGTCTGAACATTAGGAAGGTGATCCCCTATATCGCCAGTCAGTTCCGCAAAGACAAGATCTGGCTAAGGAGGACCAAGCTCTGCAAGAGAGAGTACCAGATCTGCTTGGCTGTGGATGACTCATCCAGCATGGTGGATAACCACTCTAAACAGGTTAGAGAGCCCCTAGCTACAATGAGATGGCTGGTGATAAATGCAAGAAAGAATCAGTAATAGTAATGGTGTATTTAGTGCTTATTATTAGGGTGGCAAACCTTTGCATACACCACAACTTATGGTTCTATTCTTTAACTTCTTTTCACTTCAGAATCAATAACATATGTAATTCCCCTATAATGCTCAACATTTGCCTTCACTATCTCCACACTAAACAAAAGTGAATTAATTAAAAATAGCGTGTGTGTGTGTGTGTGTGTGTGTGTTTGTGTGTGTGCACGCAGCTGGCATTTGAATCCCTCTCAGTGATTATCAATGCCCTCACTCTGCTGGAGGTGGGACAGGTGTCTGTTTATAGGTAAGAACTTTAGCTTTATGTGTGTTTATGTGTACTTTATGTGTGTGATATGACAAGAAAAAAAAAAACCAGAAGATCTAAAATAAATTAATGTGTGATCATGTGTGCAGCTTTGGGGAGCAGGTGCAGCTGCTGCACCCCTTCCAGCAACAGTTTAATGATGAGTCCGGGGCTCGGATTCTCAGACTCTGTCAGTTCCAGCAGAAGAAGACCAGAATAGCACAGGTAGGAATCCTCTGTCCACTACACTTCACCTAAACCTGCTCTGCCAGCTGTTATCTGAATCATTACACAAAAGAACAAATAATGATAACTAGGTTGAGAAAAATCTTTTCAGAAACTTTACAAAGTCCTTTATATGGCTTTGACTTAGAGGAATGTCAGACAAAACACAATATGATACCAGAAACATGGTGCTAAAGGTACAGAGAGCCAGTTAATCTAACAATAAATGGAATGGTACATAGGAGGAAAAATATTCTACTGATACAGTGTCGATACCAGGATCTAATCTACAAATCAATTCAGTTAAATTTTATTTATATAGCTTTATCAAAAAGGAAAGTTTTAAGCCTAATCTTAAAAGTAGAGAGGGTGTCTGTCTCCAAACTGGGAGCTGGTTCCAGAGAAAAGGGGCCTGAAAGCTGAAGGAGCTCTAAGGGAAGGATGTAAAATGTAAATAGAACTGGTTCCAGCACAGGAGCCTGTGGTTCCACAATCAACCTTAGTGTGTAAAGAAGACTCCCCATTTACGTGCACAAATTGGAGTCAAATAGTTCAACACATTTCCAAAAAAAGGAGGCGCTGATATGAAAAAGATGGCACCCACACCACAGTTTTGTATTTTCTAATTAGTTTTGACTTTTTTTTCACTTCAGTTTAGTTTCTGTTAGTTTCCACAGTGGGATTTGCTTGTTTCAGGTTATTTTTTAATGTTTGAAAATCTGTAGTTCGGGTCTAGTTTTTGAGTTTGATAGTTTTAGTCATTTTTTTCAATTATTAGAAAATGGAGGGTATTTATCAAGGGTAAAATTTAGGAACATCAGAAAATCTAGGTTCTTCCCACAGCCCAAAAACATGCATGTTAGGTTAATTTGTTATTCTAAATTGACCATGGATGTGAAGTATATAAAGTGCTTTGTGTATTGAATAAAGTGGTTTATGAATGTATTATTACATGTGTCTTGTAGCCTAAAGCATTTTAAGTGGTCAGTCTGATTAGATTAAAGTGCTATAATATAAATCTTAGTCCAGTCCAACAGTTTGTGAAATGTGGAGCAAAACCCATGTAAACACTTAATATGAGAGCAACAATATTTTAAAATTGATCCTGTACTTCACAGGAAGCCAGTGCAACAATTTAAGAATGGGCGAAATATGATCACACTTGCGTGTACTTGTCAGGAGTCTAGCAGCTGCATTTTGAACCAGCTGCAGTCGTATTTTGCTCAATCCAGCGTATAAAGAGTTGGAGTAATCCAATCTAGATGTAATGAAATCATAAATGACTTTCTCTAGGTGATTAATAGAAAGAAATGGTTTAACTTTAGTTAAAATTCTTAATTGAAGAACTCTGGCTTTAACAACTGCTATGATCTATTAGTCTAATTTAAGAGAGGAATCAAAGATAACACCAAGATTTTTTTACCTGAGGTTTAAGAAATTATGCCAGGGAGTCAAGATCTGAAGGGATACAGTGCATCCAGAAAGTATTCACAGCGCTTCACTTGTTCCACATTTTGTCATGTTACAGCCTTATTCCAAAATGGATTCAATTCATTTTTCACCTCAAAATTCTACACACAATACCCAATAATGACAAATTGAAAAAACATTGCTTGCAATTCTTACAAATTTATTAAAAATAAAAAACAAAAAATATAACATGTACATAAGTATTCACAGCCTTTGCTCAATACTTTTGTTGAAGCACCTTTGGCAGCAATTACAGCCTCAAGTCTTTTTTAGTACGATGCTACAAGCTTGGCACACCTATTTTTGGGCAGTTTCTCCCATTCTACTTTGCAGAACCTCTCAAGCTCCATCAGGTTGGATGGGGAGCATCATTTTCAGATCTCTCCAGAGATGTTCAGTCAGGTTCAAGTCTGGGCTCTGGCTGGGCCACTCAAGGACATTCACAAAGTGGTCCTGAAGCCACTCCTTTGTAATCTTGGCTGTGTGCTTAGAGCCGTTGTCCTGTTGGAAGATGAACCTTCGCCCCAGTTCAAGGTCCAGAGCACTCTGGAGCAGGTTATTATCAAGGATGTCTCTGTAGATTGCTGCATTCTTCTTTCCCTCCACCCTGACTAGTCTCCCAGGTCCTGCTGCCGAAAATGTCCCACAGTATGCTGCTGCTGCCACCACCATTCGTTACTGTAGGGATGGTATTGGCCAGGTGATGAGCGGTGCCTGGTTCCCTCCAGACACGACGCTTGGAATTCAGGCCAAGAGTTCAATCTTTGTTTCATCAGACCAGAGAATTTTTTTCTCGTGGTCTGAGAGTCCTTCAGGTGACTTTTGGCAAACTCCAGGTGGGCTGTCATGTGCCTCATACGGAGGAGTGGCTTCTATCTGGCCACTCTACCATACGGGTCTAATTGACGGAGTGCTAAAGAAATGGTTGTCCTTCGGGAAGGATCTCCTCTCTCCACAGAGCAATGCTGGAGTCCTTTTACCCCGATCACTCAGATTGGCCGGGCGGCCAGCTCTTGAAAGAATTCTGGTGGTTCTAAACTTCTTCCATTTACGGATGACGGAGACCACTGTGCTCACTGTTACCTTCAATACTGCAGAAACTTTTCTGTATCCCTCCTGAAATCTGTGCCTCAATACAATCCTGTCTTGGAGGTCTACAGACAATTCCTTGGACTTCATGGCTTGGTTTGTGCTCTGACATGCACTGTCAACTATGGGACCTTATATAAACAGGTGTGTGTCTTTCCACATCATGTCCAATCAACTGAATTTACCACAGGTGGACTCCAATCAAGTTGTAGAAACATCTGACAGATGATCAGTGGAAACAGGATGTACTTGAGCTCAATTTTGAGTGTCATGACAAAGACTGAATACTTATGTATATGTTATATTTTTGTTTTTTATTTTTAATAAATTTGTAAGAATTTCAAGCAAACTTTTTTCACTGTGTCATTATGGGGTATTGAGGTGAAAAATGAATTTAATCCATTTTGGAATAAGGCTGTAACATGACAAAATGTGGAACAAGCGAAGCGCTATAAATACTTTCCGAATGCACTGTAGTGGAAAATGTAACTGCCTACAGATGAATGGGATGAATTGCTAAAATTTCAGTTTTATTTTTATTAAGGTTGAGGAAATTTTGTGAGAGCCAGATTTTAACCTCAGATAGACATCAGGTTAAAGAATTTGCAGAGGAGTTGGAGCCAGGTTTAAGAGGCAGGTCAATCTGGATATCATCTGCATAAAAGTAGTAAGGAACATCATGTTTTTTTAAATATAGACCCAAGTGGTGGCATGTATAATGAAAGCAGAACCGAGAATGGAACCTTGAAGTATGCCACAGGTTAAGGGGGCAGTGTTGATGCCAGTGCTAATGGAAAAGGACCCGTTACTCAAATAAGACTTGAACCAGTTCAAGGCAGTAATACCAATAAATACCAAAACAATGCTCAAGACGAGAGATTAAGATGTGGTGGTCCACTGTATCAAATGCAGCGGTAAGATCCAGTAATACAAGAACAGCAGAGTCACCAGCATCAACAACACATAAGAAATCATTAAAAACTCTTGAAAGAGCAGATTCTGTGGTGTGATTAATTTTAGTGCCAGACTGAAAAACCTCACCAGTATTGTTGTGTATGGAAGACTGCAGCTGCTGGCAAACCGCTTACTCCAGTACTTTAGAACACAAGTGGAGAGTCGAAATTGGTCTAAAATTTAATTGATTTGTGGCGTCAAAATTTGTTTTGTTTTTTTTTATGAGAGGACGTACATTTGCGTGTTTAGAGTAGGCTGGCACCATCCCTGAGACTAAACAAGCATTTATAATTGTTAGAATGGTTGGCACAATGACGTGAAAAACTTGTTTAAACAGACAATAGGGTATTATGTCTGATTTACAAGTAGTAGGCTACTTGTCAACAGTATTAATTAGGGCAGAAAGTGAAACAGGCTCAAAGTAATCAAATACAGAAGTGAAGGTAGAAGAGCTGGGTGGATCATTATTGTATGATGTAGCATTAGTTCTGAGAAGTAAAATCTTATCAACGAAAGATTTTAGGAAAGTGTCAGTGTAGGAGACACAGACAAAGATAAAGGTACTGGGGTTAAGGACAGAATTGATTGTACTTAAGAGGATTCTCTGTTCATTAGTAAGTAGAAATCAGGTCAGAGAAGTATTTTATTTCTGTTTTCCTGCACTGTTGTTTAAATGCCCGAGTAGACTCCTTTAGCCAAGGCTGATGTTTTAATTTAGAGTGGTATGATGAGCAACAGAATCGAGAACAGCAGTACAAATAATAAGAGTTTAAGGATTCTTCTGCATGTAGATAAGATGGAAGAGACAAAGCTTGACTGGTCAGCACAGAGTCTCTGTAAGCTATAATGAACTGGTTAGCAGTAGTCAATGTGATTAGGCGAAATGATCTAGAACATTTGTAACAGAAAAAGAATAATACCATTGCCTTAAAGCTGGTACTGGCACAGCTCTCCAAAATTACTAGGCCAGTTCAGTAATCTATACATGCATACAGGACATGTTAATAGATAAGTAAAATCACTCCGAATTACAGTCATGTACAGCGGGGATGACAGAAAAGTGATAGAAATGTAATGTGTATTTACAGGCACGTAAATATTATGTTTGCATTCCATCATTGTTGACTGGTACAAAGTCAATGACTCGACTTCAGTGAAGTATTAAAATGTGTGTGATCAGTGCCACACCTCTGAGTACAGCTCTGAATGAGACTTTGATATTGAAGATCTGCTCATACTGTAGCTTGTGGTTAAACATGATGACACATGGTGATAATGTTGGTGTGCTGTTGCATTCATTCTCTCTGTCTGTCCTTTGTAGTTTCTGGAGACCTCCACTAAAATGTTTCTGGCAGCGCGTCAGCAGACTCCAGGATCTATGAGCTCAGGTGAACCCTCACCCTGCTCCTCAGCTTATTGGATCTCACACTAGATCAAACACCTGAGAAAACAGTTTGGATTTGTGTTAGCTTTCAAACAGACATTAGGCAGATTAGAATATGTGAAGGGTAAAATAATTCAAATTAATAGCTTCAGTGTGATAGTGCTGCTTTTAACACATGAACCCTAACCATCATGGGATTGTGTCACATGGTAATGAACACATGAAGCTGGTAAGTCTCAATTTTTATACTGTAGGAATGTGTAAATAACCAAACTTGTCAAATATTTTGTGGTTGAGTTCATTTTTTCAACCACAACTACTAAAACATTTTGCTTGGGTACTCAAAAAGTGCTGTTTATCAATATCCTGTAGTCCTTGATCAGCAGCACCATTCTGTGCGCTTTTTCAAGAAACTTTCTTGTTCTTTTTATATGAACCTCTGATTACACTAATATTGTAATAGATAACACATGATTAACAATAATCTTTTTTCCCCTTTAAAACTGAAATACTGAACATTTTTATATTAAGCAGTGGGTACCTGCAGAGAATTATAACCAGTTCCTCAGGGCCTTTTATCTTCTTTATAAGGATAGTTCAGCTTCTCTGAATGAGTTCAAGGTGGAATTTCTGTCAATGAAGAAGAAAGTATCTAGTCTGTGCATTGCTCACAGACTAGATACTGCTTTTTCTCTTTAGACAAAGCAGCTGGAATCTGTCATAGTCATGAAGTAAAAACAAGACCATCCATACTTTCTGCCTGATGTTCAAACTTCTAGTTGTTGTGCACTGTTTGTCTGACCTGTGATATCCCTCCATAGAGACAGCCCAGCTGCTTGTGATAGTATCTGATGGCCGGGGGCTTTTCCTGGAGGGAAAGGAGCGGGTAATGGCAGCTGTGCGTGCAGCACGCAGTGCAAATATCTTTATCATCTTTATGGTGCTGGACAACCCTAACTCCCGGGTAAGACATGCAGAATGGTAAATGGTAAATGGACTGATTCTTATATAGCGCTTTTCTACTCTCCTGGAGTACTCAAAGCGCTTTATAATGTGATGTGATTGTTGTATATTTTCCAAACCTGAAGTCTCAAAGGATAACTAAACCCTGATGCTGTGCTGCAGGACTCCATTCTGGACATCAAAGTGCCCATCTTCAAAGGGCCAGGGGAGCTGCCAGAGATCCGTTCCTACATGGATGAGTTTCCCTTCCCCTTCTACGTGATCCTGCGAGACATCAATGCCTTGTCGGATATGCTCAGCGATGCGCTCAGGCAGTGGTTTGAACTTGTCACAATGGCTGAGCAGTAGGCCAATGAGAAGCCATTTTTTCACAGAGAAGAGACAAATAGGCAACAGCCACTCGCACAATGCCACTCTGCTGCTAGCCTCTCAGACACAAAAGACTATGCTGTATATGTGCCTTTATTTTCTTATTATTACAGTAGATTTTAGTCGAGTTTGATAGCAAGTGTTGCTGTTTTGTCTGCATCAGGGGAATTTGGTTTCTTTTGTAACATAACAAGGATTACTTTAACTTGCACGTCTGAAATGAAATAACAGGAACAAAAAAATGTGATTTCCTTGTGTGTGAAACACCACAGTTAAGTGTCAGTAAATACCTCTGCCCTCCGTATGATAGCCCTGTTTTACATTTGTTTGAATGTTTTAGTCAGTGTTATGAAGATCAATGAATCATCTTCAGCCTGAACACAACAGCAGGACTGAGCTTTGTGTAACAGAAACCTTTTTAATGTCTTAACTGAACAGTAGCATACAGTAGCTGATATTTGAAGGAACTCAAACATGTGCCTTGGAGAGAACAGGACTGCATCTCACGTCACACCTCAAGTAGCTGTGAGATGACAGATCAGAAATCACAGTTTTACTAATTCATTTCAGTCATGTATTGTGAAGCACAGCAGCTGCAGAGTCCACTTTTCTATACAGGCCCCTGGAAGAACCCAACTTTGTGCTTTAGAAACATATCAGCTATGTTCATCTTCCCTTAGTAAAGTGTGACACAGCTCACCTCTGTGTCTGTTAGAACATGTTCATGATATGCACTGAAATGTGTGTTTTGTAATGTGGACATACATGTAGGCATATTTAAGAAATTCATTGCATCTGTCTATTCAATTATGACATGAATATCCTGACAAATGATTTACAAGGTTCCACTGTTTGTGACTCTACTTATTATATTCTAAGTTTGACTTTTTAATATAAAGAAAGTGAATAACTTGTTATAACAGAGACATGGCAGTCAAAGAATCCTGAACTGAAATCTATGGGAGAGTTCCACAAAATCAAAGATGATGGCAGATGGTGATTCTATATATGCAGCTAAGCTCTTCAAAATAAAACCACAAATAAGGTGCTTAAAGACTGCTGCAGAGTGGTAAGATTATCTTTTAGAAGGACTTTAAGCCTTGCAGTTTCAAACTGAAAAAGATGAAGCAGCTGAGTATTCAGTTGTCAGTCAGTCATTTACATGTAAATATCTGAATAATATGTAAAGTTTTTGGAGCAACATATTTTACCATTCAGAGGACATCTTTTTTTTTTAGATAATTTCTTATTTATTTCAGCAAGACAAAACCAAAACAGATTCTGCATTTATTATAGCAACATGGCCCTATAGTCCTGGCATATCACCCACTGGCAAAGCTGGAAAAACCTTGGCTTTCTAAACTATAGCAACTTGTCTCCTCAGTTATTTAACACAGAGTACTGTTAAAAAAGCAGAGGCGATGCAACAAAGTGGAAAACATTTCAGAGTCTAAACATCAAAACATTTTTCAATATTGAGCAATAATTTCTCTAATCTGCTCAGTCAAAAGCATCTGGAAGAAGCTGCATACTGTCAGGTGTACAAGGGGACAATTAAAAAAAAAAAGAATACTGACAAAGTTCTGTTTAATGTGAACAAAAGATAACAGAATCTGCTGGAAACCTCACATAAAACATATAAGAAACATCTCTATACTGAGTAAAGCAAATCATCTTTTGCATTACAAATCACTCTGTGTACTTTACTGTTTGCTTATATTGCCATACTTGGGAGGCAATACATGCAAAACTTTACTTCAACCATTATGTAAACTTCAGAAAAGCGCAATCAGGATCATTAATCAAGCAGGATTTAGAGACCACAGTAACATTCTAGTTTTGAAGTAAAAAATCTTGATGTTTATGGACCTCGTAAAATGTAAAACTGCCCAAATTATGTATAAAGCCAGATATGTTGCCAGGAAATGTACAGAGGATGGGGAGAAGAGAGAAGAGGACTATAACCTGAGGAGAACATTAAGCTTGAAGACTTTAAATGCATGTTAATGTTAAAACGTTTTGTATTTCCATTTGTGGAGTAAAACTGTGAAACAGATTTCCAGTGGACCTACAGCAATGTTCAAGAATTATTCAGATTTAAAAAAAAAACAATTTGAAACCTGCTTTTGGAAGAATATGAAATTGATGACTGACAGTATATTCTAGAACATGTGCTTCAACTGGTAGCAGCAGTCTGGTAGCTCTGATCTTACTCAAACCTTATTTTTGTTGTATTTTTATTGATTTTTTTTTGTCAAGTACTGATGGATACTTCTGTGGGGAGAAGAGTTTACTCAAGAGAAGAGCTGCTTTCATGGAAACGGAGCAAATCTGGAAGATACCACCCTATTCCAGCTGAGATAAAGAGGTGTTTTCGTGGTTGCCGTGGTGGGGCAAAGGTGAAGGCTTGGAAGTGGAGATATAAGCCCTTTCTGCCAACAGTCATCATGGGAAATGTCAACTCTCTACCCAACAAAAGTGATGAGCTGGAGATATTGGTGAAGACTCAGAAAGTATACGGTGAGTGCAGCCTCATGTGTTTTACTGAAACATGGTTGAATCAAAACATCTCAGACTCCAATGTGGATCTACCTGGTT
>VUQS01045925.1:0-18786 GCA_015108495.1 Heterochromis multidens
GCTGTGGGGATGTTTTTCAGCAGCAGGAACTGGGAGACTAGTCAGGGTCGAGGGAAGGATGAATGCAGCAATGTACAGAGACATTCTTGATGGTAACCTGCCCCAGAGTGCTCTGGACCTCGGACTAGGGCAAAGATTCATCTTCCAACAGGACAACGACCCTAAGCACACAGCCAAGATAACAAAGGAGTGGCTTCATGACCACTCTGTGAATGTCCTCGAGTGGCCCAGCCAGAGCACAGACTTGAACCCATTGAACATCTCTGGAGAGATCTGAACATGGCTGTGCACCAACGCTCCCCATCCAACCTGACGGAGCTTGAGAGGTTCTGCAAAGACAAATGGGAGAAACTGCCCAAAAATAGGTGTGCCAAGCTTGTAGCATCATACTCAAAAAGACTTGAGGCTGTAATTGCTGCCAAAGGAGCTTCAACAAAGTATTGAGCAAAGGCTGTGAATACTTATGTACATGTTATATTTTTGTTTTTATTTTTCAATAAATTTTCAAGAATTTTAAGCAAACCTTTGTCACATTGTCATTATGGAGAATTGTGTGTAGAATTTTGAGGTGAAAAATGAATGTAATCAATTTTGGAATAAGGCTGTAACATGACAAAATGTGGAACAAGTGAAGCGCTGTGAATACTTTCCGGATGCACTGTACTAACTACACATCCAATCACAAAAGAGGACCTGATATGGACTAGCCTAATAATATATTAAGCCCATTTGCAGGGCTATTTGTAAGACTACTATTACCTGGGGATCACAAGTAATTTGTAATATTTGCAAGTAATCTGTAACCTTAATCCTATATCCATAATTTGGAAAGTAAAATTTCCACTGCAATGCACCTACTATATTTTGCCAAACACAAAAGTCCTGTGATCAAATTTGCCCCATGTGAATCATATTTGTTTAGTTTTTTTCTTTCCCATTCACCTTTCTATTGTCTCTTTACTTCTATATGAGTTATGGAGGCTTCATTGGCAATTAGAAATAAAAGTTTGAAAAGTATTTCTGGGTCCAAATTAAGCAAGGCTTGCAACACCACACTGCAGGGAGACTCATTCGTTGAAAGAGCAAGCCTAAATTCATCTGTCACATTTTGGATTAATGTGGACTATTTACAGGTAACTGGTTCTCAGGGGCTCTATTAGAGAATAGAGACGGGATTAGAAATTGAGAATAGTTTGCTTATTCCATGTTTTGTGATCTGACATGTCAGACTTACTTGCAAGGAGCGACGGTTGGAGTCTAGGCGAAGTACTAGCCCAGCAGAGAGATAACCAAGGTTAGTAGGTGCTAGAGGGTGGAAAGTGGGCAGGCAGGTTCAGAGCTGGTAAGTCCTTTCCTTTGCAGGGAATGGAAGTGGGCATTTGGAGCAGAAGAGAATGGCTGTTGATGCCTGCAGTTCCAAGGCAAGGCAAGTTCCAGGACAGGTTCCAAGAGATGAAAAAGAAGGAGCACAGAGAAACACAGTTACGATGTGAGCAATTCTGAATGGCACAGGTAACATAGAGAGCCTGATCTGGCAGAAAACTGTGGTACCCATCAGCCTAGAAATACTGCAGCCTTGATTGCTCCATTACTCACAGGTGTGGAAAGGACAGCATGAGCAGGAGGAATCCGTGGAACAGGAAAACAGGGCCAACGCTCCACCTGAGACTTAAAGAAAAAAGTTATGAATTGCAACATTTGGCAAGGAACATTTTTTGCCTTTCAACCAGCTCAGCAGTTATGAGGAAGTGCATTAACATCAAAGTTTGGTCCGTATCTGGCAACCAGACAATAGTGTGAATAGTGCTTTAGACAATCTAACTTTGATGCTCTCGTAATTAGAGGCTGAGAAAGTATCAGTTGCTCTCTGACTAGGATTTTGTCTACAATGCTTGGAGTAAAATGTACAGCTAACCTGTAACTAATATATTATAGACATTACACTAAAGATATACTAATAATAATTACAGGCAGTTGATAAAATGTGAAGGTCACCTAATAAGTCAAAGTGAAAGTGTAAACAATAATGTGGAAATTACTTCAGTATTATTTTGGAATCAACAGTGTGCCACCATATGTGACTCCAAGTACAGTGTTTGCCTTTGCAACTGCCACCATATGAGTGGAAGCAGTGTGAAAATGATGAATAATAAAAGGATTAATTATTTCTCACCCATACCACCAAGGGAGAAACCCCATATGGAGTTTTCAGAGAATGAATTAAACTCACAGATGTTTCAGCATCTGGTTGATCCTTTTGGCATTTGCCAAGGCAGGATACATTACCAAGGGGGACTGTACATGCTCTTTCCCCTGTTTTTGCATGCGCACTTAGGCACTTCAAAGGTCTAGCACTTAGTTTACACAAAACTAAAATAAACTCCTAACAGGCATGCCACCAGCTTGCTTTTGGTCTAAATTCATACTGAAGTTTACTGATTGTTTGCAGACCTGTCACTCAAATAGTGGGATGAAGACAGCTAGTGCTTACCTCCTGATTTGATTTTCTCTTACTTCTCTTAGTCTTCATACTGTACATAAATTTCAGACACAGAATGCACAGTGGAAGGTGGGTCTGTAATTGAGCTTGGCCAGAGCAGTCATCATCATGGAAATCAGTAAATGAACATATACACAGTGCTTTACACAAGGCTTAAGTAGCTCTGGATTTTGTCATATTGTAGCCTTAAAGGTTTCATACATACAGTGTGTACAGAGGGGTAGTAGAGAAAACTATTACTCTTCAGGAGTGGTCTATGCTGTTATGAATATTTTCATACTTTTCAACATAAGCCAAGAAGAGCTGTTCTTGCAATTGCATTTTTTTTGTATCATAATCTCAAGATCATAAGTTTATTTATTTTTTTATGTTTGTATAACAAAGATTATTTTTTATGATACCAGGTTAATTATCTGTAGGAAAACCAAAAAGGCAGATTCCTTGAGATTACAAGATAATTTACCAAGACAAAAATGAAAATAGTTTTCTTACAGTCACTGTGTAGTTATGGAGAAGTCTGTGGAGATAAAGGTGTCTCCTAATGTGGTTACTGGCAAAGTTAGTTAGATGCAGTGCCAGTAGCTAATGTTATCTCTATCAGAAAGACACAATGCAATTTCTGTCCATGTTAGATCTTGATTGCAGTCTGTTGCACTGATCACTAACAGGTACTTCTTAATTAGATTCTACAATGGACAAGATGTCATCTGTGCATTTTAACACGCAGTGTGAGAAAATTAATACTTTATAATAATAATGCTTTATTTCACTTTTTCATGGTGAGAAGGGACATTTATACCAAATTTATAATGAACTTTATTAAGTTTTTATTTATCATTAACCATATGAATGTGAGCAATAACAAAAAGAAAACAGATATAGCTGCTGTGTGTCTTACACTACAGAGGCTATTAGAGACCGGCTGTTTATTTCAGAAATCGTAGTAGGTCACTTTATTGCTGATAAAGAAAAAGCAAGACCATTTTACAAATCCACCCTCCTGCTGGAAAAAACAGTCTACTCTTGTTTTTTCTGTGCTAAACTTTACACATTACTTATCTAGGTTATTTTATTTTCTCCTTTTTAGTGCTGACAAGGAGAAAAAAAAGCCTGGCAACAATAGCATGCATGTTGGTATCTTTATTAAACTGAATAAGTAATCAAATGTCCTCTTGCACTGGTTATATGCTAATGTTTCATTGGATCGATGCTAGTGAAGACATAGAAAAATAGGTGTGTTTGGCAAAAATAATATAATGTCAATATCAACAGAACTGTTGGATACATTTAATTGTAGCGGGCTGAATGTATGTGAAGTGTGCCAGGGAGGCTCACCGTGATTCACTGCTCCCTACAGGTCTACATTACTTTCTCTTCATGCTGAAAAACCAGTACCAAACCAGTAGCAGCACTTCTGTGTTTTATATATTTAAATTTATGCATCCTTTCATGGACAGAGTACTCAACAGTGTCAACCAACTGCAGCCAATGCCAGCAGAGCAAAAGTACTTGAATGAACCAGTGCCACTCTGCCAAAATAATTTAATATAACATTAACCTTTGTCTGATGAAATCCAGAGGTAGTTGAACAATGCATTGTAAAATCTTGAAATATACTATTCCCCTTAAATCTTTGTGAGAATTTGTTATGTAGTCAAAATATTTGAGTGAGTAACTGATGCTTCAAAAAACTCCCTGGATTAGAAAGTAATCCCTCCTCCATCCTATCATTTAGACTTAATCTCAAACCATTTTGTC
The DNA here is from genome assembly GCA_015108495.1 of Heterochromis multidens. Classification (NCBI taxonomy): domain Eukaryota; kingdom Metazoa; phylum Chordata; class Actinopteri; order Cichliformes; family Cichlidae; genus Heterochromis; species Heterochromis multidens. The sequence goes on from VUQS01045925.1 coordinate 4,259, forward strand.
ACACCAAAGTCACATCTGGGGCTGAGCAGACCATAACTTCCTAGCTCTTGCAAATTAATTTTCCTAACACTTCAAAGGCAGTCTGCCACAGCAAGAGCACCATTTTGAAATAGCAATTTCAGCCTGCTCAAACCTTCGTACAAAGTTGTAAGCATTCTGAATTGTTCTGATTCTTAAATACAAGACATTTAAAGTGGATAGACACAAGTTAAACAAAGTTGATCTCCTTCTGTTTCCTTCCTGAGAATGGTATTTTCCTTCTTTCTTTGCATGTTTATTCATACCCCTACTGTATGTGAGGACTTTACAAAAGAATTTACATATAAAGAAATTATTCCCTATATAATATAAATTTCTTCTGAGTCACTGAGCATCTTTTAGTATGCATCAGAAGTTATGGTTAGATAATTACATGAAAGGATTTTCAGATATTTCATTTGGTTTGGCCAATATTTGTCAAAATCAATTAACTTCTTTTGAAGCGCAGAAGCCAGACATCCACTGGTATAAGCCCTAATCAGACAGCTATGAAGAAACTACAAAGGAGGCTGTTTTCCAAGATATAAAATACAAATATTTATGTAATATCATTCCTGTGCCTGTACCTAAAAATGAACCCGGTCCATTGGCACTCTGTTAGTCTTTTTAAAGGAGACAGGCACAGATACACAGATTTCCTATAGGTGCTATGCCTGAGTATAGCATTAGCTATATTGTGTGCTATAAATGCTTGTAGCATGTGGGGTTTATCAATGTAAACATCATTCATTTTACATTATGTACAAATTAAAAAGTCCAATAGCATTATACTTATTCAACATTTAGTTTGGCAATGTCATACTGAGACTAGAAAAGATAAAATTAAATAATGTTGATTTTTGAATGACTGTAGGTTGAATGTATTAAATATGCAATTGACCCAGGTTGGTTTTATCATATAACTTCATTAATTTAGCATTAACTCACTGAAAACTAAATGATAACGAAATCAAATGATAATAAAAGTAAGTAGAAGTAGATTTTAGCTCACATAAAAGCTTGATTTTGTACAATATTTTTTTCTGATTTTCTCAAAATACAGCCTGCGACTTATGTTTTAAGTCTATTTTAGTCTAGTTTATTGTCAATATCTAAAAGTACTAACCGGTAGGTATAGTAAAACAATGGAGTAACAACTGATAGTTTTAAAGGTAAAAAGAAAAAAAATTATACTGTAAATATTTTTTTAAGTAACAAGTACCTTTGGTGGGGTCTCTCTCTGTGGAGTTGGCATGTTCTCCCTATGTCTCCATGGGTTTCCTCTTTGGTTTTCTTCCACAGTTTAAAGATATGTATATTGGGTTAATTTAATTGGTGATTCTAAATTGACCATATGTGTGGAAGTAAGATTGTGTGTTAGCAATGTAATGAACTGCCAATCTGTCAAGGATGTACCCCACCTCTTGCTCTATGAAAGTTGGGGTAAGCTCCAGCCCCCACTCCGACACCAACTTCAATAGGCGGTTAAGAAAAAATTGGATCAATAGATTACCTTTGAAATATTTTATAAGGAAAGAATCAGAAAAGAGGCACAAACTATAGTGAAGTTTAATCATTAGTACCTTTTGGGTATTTTAAATAAAAAGACAATTTATATGTGTAATTACATATTACTCTTAGCGACATGGGCTATATAACAGATTATTGTAACCTCCCCCTCTATCTTGCACATAATTTTGAGGAGCTGGCTGTAATATACTTGGACTGTATAGGTTCCATGAGAGGACCTTTGCCAGAGTCATCCCCTCTTGTTGTTGTTTTTTTTTTTAGCTTTCCAGAATGTGATTAAAAAGTTGTGAGTAAAAAAGAAGCAGTTTCTGTATTATCTGTTTAGCATTCATTTTAACCATGCCTGGTCAGTAGCTGAAGTTGCATGTTACTCTTGCAGGGTACATAGACAGGGTACACCCTGCACAGGTCACTAATCCTCAATCACAGAGGGTCAGACAACCACAAAGACCTCAACCAGCCCAGAAACTTTGTGCTGAGAAACAACCGTGCTAACCACTGTACCACCGCAAGTTACTGTACCTGTCAGTAAGTATTTTTTGTTCTGAAAAGTATGCTTTCCCCAAAAAATTCCATGGCATATGGTGGGAACACCATAAAGGGAAATTAAACCCTAAAGGCTGTATTATAAAGTGTCTTGCAGTTGTTGGTAAAGCAGGTGCTTCTGCTATGTTAAATATGTTGTTAGGATGAAGATTAAAAAGAGAAAGAAGAGGAAATGTGCATCCTCTCTGGGAAAGTCATGTATTCTTACTGTGTTTGTCATTAAACTCTGAATAATATTTGAATTATGGTAATTGTTTCTACTTAAATTGCTGTCGTTGGATGATTAAAAATGCCATCTTCAGCTGACTTAAGCAATTAAAAATAAATCACTCTGTTTAATATTCCTGGTATTCCTCAAACCAGTTATCTTCAACACTCCCTATTGTCAAATGTCAATATGTTAAAAACATGTTTGTTTTTTCAACCAGCACATTTAAGTCATGCCAGTGTAATATTTATGATTATCTACAAATTCCATTAGTTCTCCCAGGGTAATAAATCTTTTACAATTTATAGAAATAACCCATCCCTATACAAACAATACTGCTTAAATAGTGCTATTGTTTAATGGATAAAAATTAATGTTATAACATTTTCAGTTGTTTTAACAATTTATGTCTCTGTAAGTGTTTTTTTTTTTTCTTTTACTGTGTAATTAAACTGAAGCGAACAAAATGAGTGTTGTAATTTTAAGTGCTCTTTTGTTTGAAAAAAGAGGTTGTGTTTTATTGCAGTACAAACAAATAAACACATATAAAATAAGCCTGAGTAGATAAATTACATGGTTTTCATCAACACTGCTTTGCCTCAGGCATCGGTGTAATCTGAAAAGGAAAGCTAGTGGTGTGCAGTGTAAGGTAATGGCCACAATTACATTGTTTTCTGCTGTAATCTTTGGTTTGTTCAGCAAAATAGCCTCACCCAGCCATCTGTTTGCTCTTTGTATGTCCTTCAATTCACTGTTCTGTGCTATTAGTAGTGGCTAATCACAAAGACACATCAAAAAGCAACCTGGAAATGTTTGTGGTTGTCTGTTTTCCTGAATTCCACATCTTCACTGAGTTGGTAGCTATGATCCACAATAGGCAGGTGAAGCCGAGTACAAGTCTGTAACAAATGTCTGTTTACATGACCCTTGTGGGATTGTTCTGAGACATTATATATGTACAACACACCTAATGTTCCCCCATGTTAACCATCATCATCTAACCTCAGCAGCTAACCTCAGACATAAACAAAATAATACTTCAGGAGATATTTCAGTATAGAAATATCACAAACATGCAAACACACACACCCACAGGGCCATAAAAACAAGAAATAGCACATAAATTCAAACAAAGCAAATACTACATCAGCTGGCGTTAGTGACAAAAACATTGTATACTTGATCCATCTCATATCCATTGGTCTAAGCCATGCAGCACAGACTGAAGAATTTATCTGAAGTATATTACTTTTTCGTTTCCTATCCTTTGGAAAGACAATGTAAAAACATAATCAAAAAATGCTTCCTATTTAACATCCATCTCAGCTCCTGACCCATATGAATTTACTAAGTATTTCAGTCAGTTGCTGACGAATCCAGTAATATTAAACATCTTATTTTTAATTCTGATTAGACATAAAAACCAAGGCTGCACAAGAGGCCAGGTACTTTGTTTTGGAATACAGACTTGCTATCATTGGCTCACTCCGAGTGTAATTGTATACCAAAACCCTCATTTGGAGGGAATGTAAATCACCATCCCGCCGATGATGGAAGCCTGATCTCAGTCACACAGATGGACAGACTCAGCATCTTAAGGCTCAATCAAAAAATTATTGGCTCCATTTTTTGTTTGGGATCCATTTCCTGCCCATAGACAAGGCCATGAGGAGATGAGTGACTCATCCTGCTAATCTGTGATGGACTTCGTTTACATACTCTGTACTGCATTATAGCTGTGTGCTGCCATGCTTACAAAATATTATTATTATTATTATCATTGTTGTTGTTGTTATTGTTATTGTTATTATTATTACATCAGTTAAATAATCAAATAACAACTATAATGAAATGCAAAACACTTACATTAGTACCCTGGACCCCTGAACTTAAAGCCAAAATGATGATATTTTTATAATAACAAGGCATCAAATTATAATAATTACAAGCTTTTAAGTAATTTTTGATTTTTTTAAAGTATCTGTTCTGCTGCTGTACCTTTGTGGATTGCACTTTTCACTCTCATAGTTAAATTTCAGCTGCAACAGACAGTTGTTTCAGTACAAAAGCTCCAAAACGCCACCTACTCATTAACAAACGGCAGCGAGACACAAAAAGCAACTATCTAGTGAACACAGTGGTGCATTTAGCAGCAAGAGAGCTAAAGAGATAGATCTCAATAGAAATAACAACAAAAACAGAGCTAAAACTGCCTTAAATTCACCATACAGCCAGGGACTGCCTTGAAATGTTGCTGCTTGAGATGTTCCTCGGTAACAGTTGGATATGTAAGTAAATAACTGTTAGCTAACAACTCAAAATGTAATGTTTAAATTTTGTGTCTTACTATTTTTCTAAATAGACCAAAAAACAGCTTTTGCAGGCTTTATCATACCTGTACATGTAATTAACCACACAATTTCAAGTTTTTTGTCCCCCAAAGGAACAAAAAACAGCTCGAAAACAATTGAAAGTCAGCAAACTGATGTCACAAACTGATGTAGCAATGTCAGCTTTTTTGTTTTGTTTTTGTTGTTGTTTGTTTTTTTAAATGGAGGAAATCAGAGTATTTGATGAAAAAATAATTATAGTTTAGAAAACTAGCATAGAAAACAGTGAGCACAATTTTCAGACTCAATAGCACAATGGCCTGAAAATTGTTTGATAACGGGTTTGCTATTTTTGCAAATGAGCAAAACAGGCTTTTAGATGCTTTACTCAAGTAGAAGTCACAGTCCTTAAGTAATAATACAAATGTTTGTGCATCAAATTATACCTAAAGTACTCATTATACAGAATGGTCATAATTATTGAGTGGTTAATTATATATCAAGGGCTGGAGATTATTTTAATTCTGTTAATTAATATAATACAGGATTACTTTGTTTATAATAATACACACTTAATCGGTCCATCATCAAGAACCCCTGTTAGAACTGTTTGGACTTACAGTTATAACTACCTCACTGCAAACTTGCACTACAACCATAATATTGCATAACCAGAGGGAACTGTTTAGAATAAATCACATGGAATACAAAGTACAATACTTTCATCCAAAATATAGTGGAGTAGAAGGCATAATAGGCATACATAATGTATATTACAAAAGTTCCACTACTATTCTTTGAATATAGTACTCCAACCCAATAATGGACACTCCTTGAGGGATTTGGAGAAGATTGCTTGGAGCCAAGTGCACTGGCAGGAGTCATCAATGGCTTATCCTCCTCAATAGGCAAAGGGGCTTAAAGAACTCCACCCCAGTGGCATCAGTGGAGGGCACTCTAGGGGAGCCAATGATATTTCAGCAGGGAGCAGTGCCACCTCATACTGAACTGATTGAGTGTGTTTTGTTTTTTATGGATTTAGCTCTTGAAAAGAAACTATAGTGTACTTCTTTCAGAAGTTGCATTCCTATTTGAACCATGCAGCAAAAGTTTAACAGGAAGCAATTCTGAAGCACAGGAGCAGTTGAGATTTAGTGTTACCTCATCTGCTCTCTTTGATTATAACTGTGGCATCCTCTGAAATCTACATTCACTTTTATTATTAAGATTGAGAGGTTACAAGAGAACAGGAAAAAGTAAATGGTAACAGGATTTTATAATGTGACAACTCTGAAAAAGGACTTCAGTCAAGATGAAAACGGTGACAGTGCCACCAGTAACAGGTCACATCTCATTTGGATCAAAAGTGTACAATCTAACGCCAGGTTAAAGGGTGCTGCTTTACTGAAATCGTATTTTGTGATCTGAAGAATATGTATTTTTGTTTTCTTTCTTTCTCTTGTTTTCTATGCACCCCTCTCCAAAGTGAGACACCACTGGTTGGCTTTCTATCCTTGGGGGAGCACTTTACATAAATAGCTACAGCTGGAAGAAAGCACTATGTATTGAGCTCTCAGCTCTTTCAATTTATGCGTTACAATAGCTTTCACAAACATCATCAGAAATCCTCTGCTGGCAATAATGGACCACTATTCAATTGCTGGCTCACACTTATCCCACCAAGTGACATTGCCTGGTCTTTTGGACATCCTAGATAATATTATCTCTCCTGCCCATACAATCATTATATTTCTACAGCACACACTGTGAATGATCAGTAAATACACACACAATAAGGTAGTATCCACACACTTACAGACCAGTGCCAATATAGTAATTAAAGATATGCACTAGTGCAGAAGTACACAACATAAAATGCAATTTATATGAGGATAATGAACAGTTGACGGAAATACAAGCCTTTTTAGGCTGGGTTAGGTTATCATTTTAGGCTGATTAATTTACTGTAGTCTATCTAGCATCCAATAATATAGGTTAAGTTTGCATAAACTCTCAGAAATATTCTTGACTGTATAAATATTTTGAATCTCTATATTGTATGGCTATCCCAGTTGTCATAGTATGAGAGGCAGTGTTCTGACTCAGAGAAACTGCTGGAAGTTATAGTCGCGTCCTGCAGGATTGCCTAGCCTAATGCACTAATGTACAGGGATAAGCCAAATGAGTATTGTGGCAGCCCGAGGCACAAGAAGGCAAAGAAGCAGGCTCCCTCTTGCCTGGAGTTGGAATCCTTGAGGGCTGAGATAGCAAAAAGCCCTTGTGCAGACTCTGGCATCCCCACGCAGTCCTCAGGAGGCCACATGGGGTATAGGTGATGATAGTGACAATGCTATGTCTACGAGGGCGTCAAACTCACAGTTTCAGACCATTGATGATGAGTTTTGGCCGGGGGGAGGCTGGGCCAGCGAGTGTAGAGGCCAATCCTAAGGATCCTAAGGCCCTCTCCCATCATAGCAGGGATGCCAGGACTCTAACCTCCATGTGCGATGTGAAAGTGCATGGCCTGGAGTGCATGCCGCCTGTGGACCAGTACACTGCATCATTAATTCTTTCACCTGAGGTGAAAGATAAAGCCTGCTGCCCCAGGCCACAGTGCCGGGTCACCGATAGCCTTGTCTCACAAGCTTATGAGATTGCTGCTTGTATAGCCATATTGGTAACTACCTCTCTATGCTCCTCCTCACCCAGTCTCAGATATTGCACCCGGAGCGTGACGGGAGAGAGCTGAGTGACATGAATGATGCAGCACTTCATGCCTTTGGGCTGATGTCCAAAGAGCTTGGGTGGTTGATGTCCACCCTTGTTGTGACACGTCATCCGGTAAGGCTTGCACAGGTGCCTATGTCTGACAATTGTTGGCAGGTGCTGCAGAAGCTCCCGGTAGTGCCAGGGCAGTTGTTTGAGGGTATTGGAGCATAGAAGGTAATCAAGCCAGGCTTCGGAGGCCCTGGGCCATCAGGGTAGGGGCATGGGACCTCCTGCTTAGCGCCCAAGGAGACGTGGTGCTCACATGGTAGCAGACCCAGGGGGTAGCAGGAGGATGGTGTCATCCTAGAGGGGAACAAGCTTCACCCCGCCAACTCCAGCGAGCACAGGGGCACAACCAGCGGCCCCCCAAACAATAAAATTAGCCCCTAAGGCTAAGAGCTTGGGGCTGGGGGTGGGCAGATTTTCACAGCAGCAGCTGGACTACTGGGCAACCTATTCACAGGATGCATGGATTTTGAAAACAATGTCTCAGGGTTATAGGCTGTAGTTTTCCCGCCAGCCCCCACTCTTTTCAGGGGTCAAAGTGACTCTGTCACAGACCCTGTGAAGGCCCTATGCTGGTCACAGGAAATAACTGTACTACTGGGCAAAAGGGCCATTACAATAATGCAACCGGGTATACAGAACCGTGGGTTTTTTTCCACCTACTTCCTGATTCCAAAAAAGGACAATTCTCTCAGGCCTATACTGGATTTAAGGAGGCTGAACAGGTATCTCCTGCCATTCCGGATGCTTTGGACTGTCGATATCCTGCAGGTCATCTCTCCAGGAGAGTGGTTCACCTCAGTAGACCTCAAAGACCCCTACTTCCATGTGCCAATTCATCCAAAACACAAGAATATTCTGCGTTTTGCCTTTCAGGGACAGGTGTATCAGCTTGCCGCCCTCCCCTTCAGCCTCTCCCTTGCCCCTCGCACTTTTACAAGGTGCATGTAGGGAGCCCTTACTTCATTAAGGCTGTCGGGGATAAAGATCCTCCCTTACCTCAACAATTGGCTTATATGCTCCTCCCTCCAGGAAGCGGAACAGGCAACAGCCAGGGTCCTAGACCACCTCAAGTCCTTGGGGATGTTGGTCAGTTAGGAAAAGAGCTCCCTACATCCAACACAGCAGACCAATTTCATTGGGTTGTCACTGGATTCGGTATCCATGATGGTGCAGCCGACTCCGGAGTGGGTGGAGAAGATTCAGGCTCTGCTCCAGTCCCTTCCCCTTGGGGCAAGGGTGACTGTCCGAACATGGCTCAGGCTGCTGGGGATGCTCACAGCAGCTTCTGTAGTCATGGACCTGGGGCTGTTGCATCTTCATCTGCTACAGAGGTGGTACAACAGCCTTCATATGGATACTCGTCTGGACAGGCAGGTAAAGCTCAGTGTCACACAGTGCCTTATTCATCTCCATCAGTGGAGGGACAGCACATTTTTGCTGCATTATGTTCCTCTTGGCTCAGTTCCAGTGAGGAAAGAGGCAGTAACAACAGATACCTGCCTTTATGGCTGGGGCCGGTATGGCAGAAGAGGTCGGTTCAGGTGGTCTGGAGCTCTCAGTGGCAACAGCAAAACATAACTCCTGGAACTCCGGGCCACTTACTTGGCACTGAGGTCTTTCTTGCCCTTTCTCAAGGGCAAACGTGCTCATTTGGACAGACAACACCTCAGCAGTGTTTCACATAAACCATCGGGGGGGGGACTCGGTCACTCAGGTCCTTGAGGGAAGCCCAGAGGTAGAAAACATGGGTGTATTCTCAGTTTATCTCCCTGAGAGCCATGCATCTCCCAGGCAGGGCAAATTCTGTGGCAGACTATATCTCGCACCAGAAGCTGACCCCCAGGGCAGTGGAGATTGTACCCACAGGTAGCACAAATGATTTGGGATCAGTACAGGGTGGCTCAGGTGGACCTCTTTGCGTCAGAGCACACAGCTTATCATCTATGGTTTTCTTTGGCAGCAGCCAGTGCCCCACTTGGGGTGGATTCTCTCGTCAACGCCTGGCCAGAGGGTCTCTTTTACGCTTTCCCTCCAATTCCCTAAATAATGACCCTGCTTAACAGGGAGAGGCAATCAGACAACAGAGTCCTCTTGGTCTCACCCAGGTGGCCGTTGTGGATCAGACTTTGGGTATAGCTACCGAAGGGGATCAGTCGTTCTTGACTGACCTTGGTGGTGGATCAGAGTTGTTGTGCGGCATTTTCTACATGGTGCAGGGACAGGGATTTGGAACCATTCTCCTGTTTATTGCAGAATGTGCTGCAGTACTTACAGCATCTTTTTGAAGCTGGTTGGGTCGCTTCAACTTTGAAGGTTCCCATGGGAGCTGTACAGGCATACCGTGATTGTCTCAAGGGCAGGCCAGTTGGCGCGCATTTTTTGGTAACGCAGTTTATTGCATGATGTCAGGAGGCTATGCTCCCCCTCAGGTGAACCAGGTTGCAGCATGGGACCTGCCATTGGTCTTACAGGCCCTGGGCAGGTCACCCTTCGAGCCCATGGCAGGAAGATCTGTGAGAGAAAGATAAATGAAAACTGCTTTTCTTTTGGCGGTTACAGCAGCCAAACACATGAGTAAGCTCCATGTACTCTCTGTCAGTTCTACATGTTTACGTTGGAAGCCAGACGGCTTGGGGCTAACGCTGTGGACAAATGTGGCCTTTCTACCCAAGGTCTTGTCACCAAGCCATACTAATAAGGCTATAGAAGTTCAGGTATACTACCCTCCCCTCTTTCAATCAGAGTGGAAGGAGCAGGCTAATTTGCTGTGTTCAGTCCAATCTTTGAGTCTGTACATAGAGGCAACACAGCACTTCAGATGCTCAGAACAGCCCTTTATATGTTATAATGGGAAGAACAGGGGGAAATCTCTGTCCAAACAGCAACTTTTCTACTGGGTTGTTGACACAGTAAAACAGGCATACAAAATAGCAGGTGCACCTGTCCCCTCAGATATTAGTTGTCACTCTACCAGGGGGTAGCCACGTCCTGGGTGGCAATAAGAGATGTTCCATTAGGGGAAATCTATACAGCAGCATCCTGGGAAGCACCTTGCACATTTGCTATATTCTACTAGCTGAATGTGGCTTTGGGGCCCATGCTGGCTTAAGCTGTTCTGCCATTGGCTGACCAGTAAGTTGTTTCTCGTGACAGTGTTGGTATAAGTGATCCACATTGTTTACTGCCACTGGCAGGAAAGAGGGAATGGAAACAGAAGTCACAAAGGTAACTATGGTCCTGGATGAGTGTCAGTTATACTGGTCACTCAGAAAGTGCAAGAAGACTGGATGTAGTCTACCAGGTGGTATTAATAGTGTGCACACGAAGGTAGCCTACACGTCACGCACATGACTTTGTTTACATAAGATCTTGACCTGCGCAGAGTGCGAAGAGACATATCCACATTGTTTACTGCCACTGGCAGTCAAATAAGAATTCACAGAATCATAGTTACCTTCGTAATTTCTGTTCAAACAAACAGACAGACAACCATTCACACCTATGGCCATTTAAGAATCACTAATTAACTAACATGCATGTCTTTGGACTGTGGGAGGAAGCCAGAGTATCCAGAGAGAACTCATACAGGCACAGAGAAAAAACATGCAAACTCCACACAGAAAGGCCTCTGCTGGTCAGGGGATTCAAACCCAGAACCCTCTTGTGGTGAGGTGACAGTTCACCACCCTGCCACCTAAAAGTTTAAACATTTTGAGAGAAGTTTGCAACACTCTTTGTAAAGAATGAGACCCTCTGTGGCCAATTTTTTGAACAGACACATTATAAACAATATTTAAATATATATGATGTATCTATTACACATTTCTGTGTAAAGAAATACCTATTATTTTCTATAAGTATGCTTATGCTTGATATCCTGTATCCACTAAACCAAACGTATATTAAAAATATGAATCTCTCTCACAGTAGAAAGTGGGATTCCATTTTTGGGGATTAAAAAGGCTCTCGGGGGATTGGACAGTAGTAGAAGTACAGCACATACAGTACAAGGACACGGTCCCCTCAACAGACTCTCACCTGGGAACACTACTGGTTTATTCAATAGAGTAAAATATTGCTGCTGGGCATTGAATCCAGTTCTTTGTAGTGCTTTTCCCTCCTGTACCACCCATGTTCCCCCCAACCGTGCTGACTTCAACTGTATCTTTAGTTCAGGTTGAATTGGAGCACATTGTATCTTCCACTACAAGAAAGGCCTTTGTATTTTTATAAAAAGTATCAAAAGCTATGTGTCAGACATATTACACACCTGATATTGTACATTGTAAAAAGTGTACATTCAGTACTTTTCAGCATGTTCCATTAGTGCCTATATCCAGTTTCTTCTCTTCTCTTCTCTTCTCTTCTCTTCTCTTCTCTTCTCTTCTCTTCTCACTTTGCAGAAATAATCTTTCAAATGATCAGTTTCCCCTACCAAGCACACGCATACATCAACAGAATACACATATGGATAAAAATTGCAATAAAATAGTACAATATCCTTCTCATGCATATTTCTTCAACCTTTATAGAGAAAGCGTACTGGTCACTATGACACTGAAAGACATGAATAAATACAGCTATGGGTGAGTGGGTCGAAGGCCAGTGAGACAGAAGGGCTAAATACAGCCTACAGTTTGACATCTTGCTAACTTGAGCCAGGGTGGTACGTGGGGTTGGATGGTGTGATGCCTTTTAGCTTGCAGCATTTTTTTTTTTTACAGTCTGTTTTTCTGTTTTGATCTTCACCTCTGCTGATACGAGAAAATACTTTTTTTAACCTCATTGTCCTGTGTCTAGGAATAATATGAAACTGTGTGTTTAAGTAGTTGGTAACAGCATGGTGGGGATTGACCTGAAGAAACGGATAGCAGACAAAGGACACCATAAAAATAGCATGCGTCTGCCAATTTCTCTCAAAAATGTATCATTTCATCCTTGAAACTGTGTCCCGTGAAACACAAAACAGAAGGCATTCAGGTATGAAGGATGTGCACATGCACAGAATATATATTCGTATATAGAGGAACCACACATGCTTTCTCACCATTTACACAATACTCGTGTGGGCACAGGGCAGAAGTGTAAAGTGTAAAGGTCCCTTTTATGTTCATAGTGTAGCTTTAAGGCCATGGGTCATTGTCTTTGGGAATGTCATTTGCCAGAACATTTTATGACACTGCTGGTCGACCTCATAAGCCCCAGGGACGCTGCTGAGAGGAAGAATCTTTGTATTAAAGCTATAAATAAAGTCATTGGAGTTGCGATATTGTTTCAAACCTCTAGGCTGCTTGCTCACTCAGCTCCAGCGAAGGAAAATTTTCTGACTGTGACAGGTGTTAGAAGATTGTGTTTGGCCTCTAGCATTATAGAAGTTCTCTTGACGTAGACCAACAGGATGCTGTGAGTGAGACATTGGCCCCTGATCAGGTTTATCTCATCTGATAAAGTAAGTAGTCCATTGTACTAAGTTTCACAGATGGGCAGTCCCCCCAGCACTAAGCCACAAGCCTGTAACATGGTGATAAAGTAGAGTAACTGGGCAGTGCTCCTCCTGATGCTAAAGCAGGCAGGTTAAGGTCCACTGACATCTGCTTATAACTTTTTGGCATTTAGTTTCTACCACATGAATGCGAATTTGGAGCAAGTTTAAATTATGCCTGTTACTGGAGCAAACTGCATGGTCATTATTTATAAATGAGTCAAGGCACTGGAGCAAGCTCAAATATGATTGCAAAAACAGTAGGACGGTGAGAAGTGGACATTGTGAAATCTTTTTAGACAGGAAATTATAGAACAAAGAAGTTGAAGAAAATGAAAAAAAGAGGGCTGATGAATGTTAAGCGTGGATCTGTGCCCTGACAGATTCTTCCTCCAGTCATTAAATTTCAATTTCAGTTAAATTTCAGTTGATTGTTCATTATTAACTTTCTCTCTCCCTCTCCCTCCATGTTCCTTCCTAATTTTTGATTGGCTGTAGAGACTCAGCTCTATGGACTGAGTGGTTGCCTCTCTTCTGCCAGCAAAGAGCTTTGTCTTCATTTGCTTACTCAACTCAGTGACCGAGCAATGTTTCTCCAAGATGTTACCCAGTCACCTGCAACTAGATGGGGTTGCAGCTCCAGCAGACAGCAATCTCCCTCTTTTTCATGGTTCAATGTTGAAAACCAGCAAGATTGAAAATGGATGCAGATTAGATGTGGGAGAATCAGCCCAGTACAGTTAGCCACAATAACCAACCAAAATGACATTGTTACACCCCCAAAAAAGAGCTAGGGGATGAGGGGAATAACAATAAGAGTCCAGGTGAAAGAAAGAGTCAACAAAAGAAGTTTCAAGGCTTTTATTTAAAGGATCATTCCATCTCAAATCAGCAAATTTTTAGAACATTTTCTGCTCAACCATCTCCAATTTGCATAAAAATTTTATGATCCAAATTTTGGCTATATACAATGAGTGCCACGACATTTTAGTTTCATGTGTCAAATACTTGGTAGCTGTCTTTTGCAATGTAAGGTTTTTTTTATTATTGTGTGCTCAAATATGGGACTTTGCAGGAGTGCTGGACTTTTTCCATATTTTAACTAGCCAATACTCAGACATTTTTTGATCTGTCCCAAATGATTCATTCCTGATTAATTTTGATGGTAAGAAAGACCAGTGAAAATTTCAGGCTTTTATCTTTAATAGTTTTTGAGATGTTCAAACATTGCCTCAGATTTCAATGTGCAAAAAAAAGGGCCTGAAAGTCGGTTGGATGGGCCTATAAAAAATAAAAATCTTGATGTATGAAGCTAAAATTTCACAGCTATCATTATATATGTTCAAACTTTTGATCATAAAATTTTTATGCAAATCGGAGACAGTCGAGCAGAAAATGTTCTAAAATTTGATGATTTGAAATGGAATGACCAAGGTTTTAAAAATAAAAAATATATACATCCATCCATCCATCCATCCATTTTCTTCCGCTTATCCGGGGCCGGGTCGCGGGGGCAGCAGCCTAAGCAGAGAAGCCCAGACCTCCCTCACCCCGGCCACCTCCTCTAGCTTATCCGGGGGAACACCGAGGCGTTCCCAGGCCAGCCGAGAGATATAATCTCTCCAGCGTGTCCTGG
>VUQS01045926.1:0-10140 GCA_015108495.1 Heterochromis multidens
ATATTTGTACATAAGTTTTTGAAATTTACAATTTATATTTGCATTTTTATTGAAGATGTTTGTGGTTTTCACAGTAAAAAATCTAACTTTTTTCTACTCTGATTTCATATTTTTTTTGTGTAATTTTAGGTCCAGTGTGCTAATACAGTATGTCAAAATGAAAAATAATAACTGTACAGTTTTTAGAAGCAGTCTGCATGGCTAGGTGCTTGATTTTATACACCTGTGGCCATGGAAGTGATTGGAACACCTGAATTCAATGATTTTGGGGTGAGTGAATACTTTTGGCAATATAATGTACATGCAAACCAAATGGTTCATTAAGTCATTCACAAGTCTGTATCATTCAGTGTAATCTATGTGTAATCTATAAATAACTACTAATGTTTTCTAATGTTCTAATCAGTTCTCTCTACATTTTTAACACATAGTATATGCTAATAAAATTATTAAATAACTATTTGAATCCTAAGACATAATTTAGGGCTGAAATATGAAGCCAACACTTAAGTACCAAAAACTGTAGTTTCTGTAATCACCACTTACCTACTAGCCAAGTGGCAGTAAAACCTGAAAAAGTGTGATGCGAACCAGAAACGGAGAACATTCACCTTCAAAGTAAAAGTTCCACTTCAGCACTGTAGCAAACATATTTCAAAAAGCCAAACTCTTACTTTGAAGGCTAATAGCCTCTATTTCCAGTTTTATTTGCACCATATTTCCACAGTTTCACTACCACTCGGAGAATAGCTGGCAAGTGTTTGCAAACAAGTTGGCATCTTTCATAATACTGTGGGCAACCAAAGCAATCATAAGGAGGCTTTAATGCAGCATCCTCTTTGTCACTAATTTGACCTATGGACATCCAGCAACCTCCAGAAACCACTTGCTAACCAGTCGGGATATACACATTTTACCCTAGCAACCATTGGTCATCAGTGGGTCACTGACCAGTCTGTGTGACTAGAGCTTTGACTGCTGGAACCCTCCATGAACCCCTCACCAAACTGTCTGGGAATACTCATTTTCCCCTAACAACTGGTGGTTGCTAGATAGTCAAGTAACTGCACCACTTGTCATGTCCAAAATGGCGGACAAGTTAATGTCATGTGGTTAGCAGTCATGTGACTGCAATACCTCAATAATCCAATGTTAAACTGAAAAACTTTAAACCAGAAATAAACGTGTACAACCTAGCACAAAAACAGTTTTTGTCTCTAATTTCTCTACTTCTAATCTTTCTAATCTAACTGTAACTGGTGTCTACTTTACCCCCCTTTATGACATCTAACTCACCACTTTGAACTGTGTTAGTGCATAAAGATATGCATTATGAATCTTTGGTGTGGCTGATCTGACCTCTTTTTGGAGCATTTATTGCATAACCTGTAGCTTTCCAATCAAACTTGTTCACTGACAATTTGGTACTCCACTCTCTTACCAAAATATTCCCCCTTTTATTGAGTTCCAAAAAAACAATCTTTATGCTAAACTAATATCAAAATGGAACTTCCTAAACTGATGTTTTTTTAAACCATTAACAATAGTGATGCTCAAGTAAGAGATTATTAAGCAAGAAATAGAGCTTTGAGTCATGTCATTCTTGAAAATGTTAACTGTCAACGGTATTTTACTTTGTAAAATAAGAAAAAAAAAATGACATCATCCACTTGAGTTATTGCTCCTTTTGCCAGGGAGACAAAGCTGTCAATCATCTGATGAAACCACACCCACAAAGTTCAAATGATGACGCTGACTTTTTTACTGTAAAGACTCGTAGCTACTACCTTTGCTTCTTCTTCTTTCGGCTCCTCCCTTTAGGGGTTGCAACAGCGGATCATGTCCCTAGCATTCTCTTCTGTCACACCAAGCCTCTGCATGTCCTCCTTCACTACATCCATGAACCTCATCTATGATCTTCCTCTCTTCCTCCTGCCTGGCAGCTCCATCTTCAACATCATTTGTCCAATAAATCCACTATCCCTCCTCTGCACATGTTCAAACTATCTCAGTCTTGCCTCTCTAACCCAACCTGAGTGTTCCCTGTGATATACTCATTTCTAACCTTGTCCATTCTGGTCACTCCCAGTAAACATCTTAACATCTTCAGCTCTGCCACCTCTAGCCCAGCCTCCTTTCTTTTGGTCAGTGCCACCATCTCCAAACCATAGATCATAGGAGGTATCACTATCATCTTGTAAACTTTCCCTTTCACTCTTGCTGCTATCCTTCTGTCACAAATTACCCCTGACACTCAACTCCACCTGCTCCACCCTGCCTGCACTCTTCTTCACCTATCTTGCTTTGGATGGTTGACCCCAGGTATTTAAACACATCTACCTTCACTATCTCTGCTCCTTGCATCTTCACTGTCACACCTGTCTTCCTCTCATTCACACACATGTATTCTGTCTTGCTTCTACTGACTGTCATTCCTCTTCTCTCCAGTACATACCTCCACCTCTCCAGGGTCTCTTCCACCTGCTTCCCACTCTCACTAAAGATCATAATGTCATCAGCAAAGATAGTCCACGGAGGCTCCTGCCTGACCTCATCAGTTAACCTGTTAACAAACAAGAAGAGGCTCAGAGCAGATCTCTGATGTAATCCCACACCAACCTTGAACCCATCTGTCACTCCTACCACAGACCTCACCACTGTCTCGCTGTCCTCATACATGTCCTGCACCATCCTCACATACTTCTCTGCCACTCCTGACTTCCTCATGCACAACCTAAAGTATCTTTTGAAACTTGTACTTTGTTGCTTATTTGATTATAAATTTGTAATCTAGGCTTTTTCAGACATGAAATAACATGATGTTAAGTTGGGAGTCATGTTAAATTTTTAATATGCTGACATGGTGAATAAAGTGCTTTCCTGAATATTCTCTTATTCAGCATTCAGCTTGATTAAATTTAAGCACACGGAGACAGCATTCTGGTCTGATTTCTTTTCTTTTTTTTTATTCTTATATTAACCTTTCCTGCTTTGGTCATTGCAGAAGGAGAAACTGGTTCTTTCATAGTGTGTCCTGATTTTGTATGTACTGTTAGAGATGATGATTGAAATCTGAAAGGCAGCAGGTTTTCCCATGTGCCGCTCCAGCTTTTTCATAAAGCTGACTGCATTCAGTTCAGACTTATGCCACACTGAAAGTGGAATGGAAATGTTACAGGTCAGAACTAGCAAGATTGCGGTGGCGACTTTTACATTGAAGTGACAAGGGTGTTTACTCCGACATGGTAAATTGTCATCAGGTGTGCATGCCTAGCCTTGAAGGTCACCAAGGCAATTTGCCGATTTGAAACCAAGTGTTCTGGTGCTTCAACAGCTCACAGGCAGAAGCAGACTGGGTCAAAGATGAACGTGTGATGAAGCATCCACCTAGCTGACCTCTGAACCTTTAGTCTCTGAAAGCCTCTCCCTGCCTTCTGCACTGTTATTGCCATTGAAAATACAGTAACTCTATACTTCAGAGTCCTTCCAAAAAATGACTATGTACAGTATACGGTATATCCACCAATCCATTTTTCCTAACTGTTTAACCAGCCTGGATAGCAGAGAGGCTGAAGCCTATACCAGGTGACTCTGAGTGATAGGTGAGCTACACCCTGGAATTGGAGAGACTCGGACAATATTATATGGTCACATCCACATCCAGGACCAATTTAGAATCACCAATTAACAGGACTTCCAGGGGGTCATCTAAATATAACAGTTGTGGTATAACCTGTTCAGACACTTTGTGATTCCTGGAACTTTTTGATCACACCTCATTTGCATGTTTTTGTATTGTGGGAGGAAGCTGGAACAGTCAGAGAAAAACAATGCAGGCATACAGTATATCATTCTTAACTAATCCAGACTCTTAAAGGTAATTTAAATGCATCACTAAATCATTTAGATGATGTAGGAAAACTTGGTAATTTAACTTTGGCATTTAATGTGACTTAATTTGTTGAATTTTCATTATCTTAATTAAAATTACACACATTATACATTTTTTATTCCCAATGAACACTTGATGGCTGGTGATATTTAATATTGCATACTTTGGGCTGTTTTTCTAAAGCCAGATTTGTTCATCGAAAATGTCAAAGTAACAATTAAAAGGTTAGAATAACATTAACGTCTGTTATTCGGCCTAAATTATATGTCACGATGCAGAAGGCAGAAGTTGTTTCATGCAGTCCATGTAGTGCAACAAAAGAAACTTTTTATTTTAGATGTAAGACACCGACAGGAAAAATTATATGCCTGCAGTGTCTTTATAACTGCTGAAGCCTAGTTATCAATGCAACCTCCATTCCATCAGCGGTACACTTTGGCACACATCGCTACATCAGATGTTTAATTGGCCATTCCTCGGTATAAGTGGAGAGCACTGAAGAACTGCAGTTTATCCATCAAACAGTACCTTAAAAATGACTGCCTACTCCTTCCCTTTTTTCCTTTCTTTTTTACACAAAATTACAGCTTGGTGAACGCAAGAATATGAGTGGATACTAATCTTGACATTTCTTCTATGACTAAATCAAGGGAAAACTGACAAAGTATAACAAGTAATATGTACCTTGATGAAAAGTGAAGTGAATAGCATTAATAGCTGATCAAGTGTCTATTCAAACAGTCACTGAGGGTCAGAACAATGGCATAATTTGGAAGTTATTTGTCCAACCTGAGTTTCTTTTAACAGAGAGGACTATGTAGGGCTGCAGACTTTCTCATTAGGTTGTTATGACATAATTTTTTTATATTTTATATTATATTGAAAAAAAATTATAAACCTTTCGCAGTAAGTGCCTCTCATTTATTGGCCTCCATATAAAAATATGTTGTTAGGAATATGAGAATTTGTGCAGACTAATGGGAATATTGCATTAAGGTGATTCTATTTTATTACAGCAGGGCAATCTCACATGTACGTTGATAATGTATGCAGAAGAAATATTCTCTGTCACACACACGAGCCCAAAATCTCCCAAGCTTGTCCCTCCCAGGACCTTGGATGGTGTCATGCAGCCTTGGCCCCTCGTTTTGGCAGTATGCCGCCTCCTGGCAGTCAATACTCATTTTACTCACTCATCCACACCCCTCACGTTGATCTGTGTCGCCCTGGACATCCTGCATGCAGGCAGCAACTGAGTACCACTTTTACATCTAGTCTGGTGCGCAGATGGCCTACATGTACCCACACGTGAGGACTTGGTGTTCCAGATCTTTAGTAGTGGGAACAGGGGATGATTGGGGTGGGAAAATACTGGGCAGTGTGGGGGCACTGGCAGTGTCCAGCAAGATGGACTAAATGATGATGCTGTATAATGGTCTGTGTTTGGATGGATATGTGGTTGGGTTGGCAAATGAGGAAGAACTGATCCACACAGTGTGGCACATGGAGTAGATGAAGACAGGGTGTCATAATGATGAGGTAGGTGCGGCTCCAGAGCCGACTGCTACCAGCTGCCTTCCTGAAGAATTAGACAGCACAGTAATCCTCTACCAAGGATCCAACTAACAATGTAAAAGTGAAGGAATGACCAGGCATCAATCAGGGTCAATCAATCAGGGTTACAGCATGAGCTATTAAAGTCATTTGTGGCAAGAGGAATTACACCATTGATTCAGGTTGCCAACATTTAACTACAATAATTTAACAAAATTGGTCTTAAACTCCAATCCAGATACATGACATTATCTAGATTGATATTGACTAGGAGGAGAAGAACTACCACACATACATAGCATTATGTTATGTTTTTGAAAAAAGGACAGCTATAGGGATAAACTCAAAGATCAGAGATGGTGCCTAGCTTGAACCTGGGAGGCAGAGGTAATGCTAACAAAGCTAGACGCTGCTAAGAAAAAAACCACAACAAAAACTCGACTTTTAGTCACTTATTTTGATAGAACTGCCAAGGTGGTTAAATAGATAGAAGGACAGTTCAAAATAACAGATTCGCATTCACATACACTCGGTATGGAGGCTAACTGAAGGTTAGGTTTTCTACAGAGATGCCATTGCTAATCATCTGTTGGTTGTTTTAGGAGGAAGGGGTTGTGGTTACTACTGTTCTCACATTTTGAGGCATTGCTATAGAGTAGCATTTATCAGCCTAGCAATAAACCTGTCAAGTGTGAAGTAGATTGGGTGAACAGTTGTCGAGAAAACTGAAGAACATGCACACGCACACACACATATCACATCACATTACACAAGAGTCCTTCTTTTATTAGTGAGATAGCATGATGAGGGTCTATAGGGTGGATTAGCAATCAGACCTAAAGTTCACTGGGTTTTAATTGCTATTTGGTAATTTGATTAATTAGAAATTTTCTGCACCGGGAACAACATTATCAGCCAAGGCAGGTCCATCAGTTTTACATAAAAGGCCTTGTCCTCTGGAGGAGCTTAACAGCGCGTAGCTTAATGTGTGGCTACTGGTCATGGGTGCTGCTTTTTGTTTCCACTCTACCTGCATTGGGGATGCAATCCTGCTAGTGAATTTTAGCAGTGGAACACAGCCTTAGTAAAATAATATGCAATATTCTGATTTAGTGTGTTTCTGCCTGTTGCTAGTTCCTAATAATGTATGAAATGTGGCAGTGTTTCCAGTATTAAATTACTATTCCCATTAAACACATTAAGAGTAGTTAAGTGAAACAGTGCAGCACACTTATAATTAAAAAAAGAGTGGGGCATTTTAGTTTCTTGTAAACAGGATGTTTTTAGAATTCTTCATAGATTACACAAAGTTGATATTTTGTGTTAATTAGTGTGCTTAATAGTAAAAATGTCCTGGTTGGAACTTCATGTTAAGCTGACAGAGATGGAAATTGTATCAGTCATCTTATTTGATTCTGTTCAACAAAGCAAACAAGCTTATAGTCACTTCAGAACATATTGAGATTCCTTCACTTTTTATGCACTTTATTGTGTTACAGAAATAGTTTTAAATGAGTAAATCTTAAATAACCTTCAATAATGAAGTGAAAATGTATTTTCAGAATTATTTACATATTTACTTCCAAATCAAAAACTAAAATATCCTCATTTACAGAATGACAGGACTCCTACCATCCCCGTTAACACATGATTCTGGAACAATCTGCTAGAGCTTCAGATGATCTGTCAGGTGGAATGGTATAAACTTCCCATAAAACTTTTTATTCTATTAAAAATCATGTTTTAATTTTTTCCTTCAGTCAGTTATATCAGTTTTTAATTATACACAATAAAATGTGCAATAAGATATATTTTCCCCAAATTCTGAACTATGTCTTCAGTTGTAGAGGGGCTAAAAACTACTTTTTAACGTATAAATCGATTTACCACAAAGTAACGCATAGACAGTCTATATCATATGTGTTCAATGTAGGCAACACGATAAATACCATAAAGCAGTAGTTCCCACATATTGTGTTGAAGCAAACTGGGTTACCTTTGGGCACATCCAGGTTTCACTTGGAATTTTGTGTCAACTATACTTTATTACTGCAACTACACGAACAGTAAGGAACGAAATATAAATTTACTATATTAGCACACATCAACAACAAAATTTGTGTGTATGTGAAGTAGATCACAACTAACTACCAGTGCCGACCCTCTACGTAATGAAAAGAGAAAAAAACTTTTCTTAGACACTATGTAAAACCTACCTGTTTTATTGCTTTAGCTGGATCAGGGACACAAACAGCCTTCTGTCCAATGCTTACATGGTGCAGATGTGCTATCAAAAGTACTTACAATCAAAAGAGGAACTAACAAAATTTCACAAATATAAATGCTATTTTTCACCACAGGTGTGCCTTGAAACTTTGGCTTGTCCTTTGGTGATCCTTGGGCACAGAATGTTTGAAAATCACTCCCATAGAGGTCTCATTGTAAAGCCTTGAGCTAAGTGTTTTCGCCAGCTCTGCTCAAAGCATACCCCAGTTTAACCTTCTTTTTTCTTCTAATGGGACCAGTAATTTACAAAATAAACATAATTTTGTATACTAAGAGTTGAAACCATCAAAACCATAAACTCCTGAGAAAAGGGTTTACCGGGGACGTAGATCAGTGAAGTCGAATTGTTGTAGACTTCTATACAACCGGCACTCCTACTGGCTTTACTTTCAGATCGAGTAGCTACTTTGTCTTTTATATATCGTTATGGTTCACATACAACACAATGACTGAATGAGAGCCAACAGTGACCTTTTAACCTGAGGCCCACTAACAAGTTAATGTGGCCATGAAAGCTAGGCAAACACATGCTTTTCACAAAACTGACAAGAAATAAGCTCATATTCAGGGCGCGCAAGTTCCCATTACAGCAATGAAGTCTGTGACATCTATGATCCATGTTGATCCAAACTCTTTTCTTTAGTTATTCTTCCCCAATTAACCTCCATATTAACTGCTGTGCTGCAGGGAGAAAAACACTGACAACTCACCAGGGTTTGCAAAAGTTCACATATTTCTAGAAACCCTTCAGATTACAGTTGCTGTCTCTCCACGACAGGAACAAAAACATCTTAATTTGACACAGCAGATACAGCAAATAACAGACAAATCACTGATCTGACTGACTTGTGAAATTGTTGGATTCCACAAACACTTGAAAATAATGAGCTGCTTCAAACACAGACAAAAGAATCACTGTGTTCTGCATAACAATGTGTATACAAGAAAAACTTGACTACCTTGAAATGTATTTGTTTGTGCCAGCTGTGACTTTTTTTTTTTTTTTTTCATTTTACTGGCATTGCTTCTTGTAGAGTGTGTGGTGCCTATGAAAAAGAACAAGAAAAACTGTTGTCAGTATTAGCAGAGGCACAGTTCAGTTTCTGGGCAAACTCATGGGTTGCCATATAAAATGAGGTCACTTGCTTCCCTTCGGATTCTAATGGCAGTTATTGATGTCTTTAATAAGTTTTTCCCTTTCTGTTGGGTATTAATGGACAGCTTGATTCCGGGTGGTGCCAGTGGTGCCATGAGAAACTGAACAGCAGACGAGACAGGCAGGCAGATGTGGAGAGAGAGAGACGACAGAGATTGAGAGCGAGAAAGTGGAAGAAATCCCAAGAGTTCAGTCATACTAATCCCTTTGGCCGAGACTGTGAGTCAATTATTCTTCATTTGTCTTTTATCTTGCCACTACTGTCTGAGAATGGGGCTCCTCCAAGGGCTCACTTATTGATGCTGTCTGGCCTGAAGGGTTCACCATAATTCTGAAGATGGGACCACTGGTGTACAGGGTTGAACAGGGTAATTGTGTCAGGAATTGGGGTTGGTCAGTGAACAGGTACCTCATATTGGGTTGTAAAAACTGACATGAGTTGAGGCTATATAAAACAGAGTAAATGGTGTTTGGCAATGTTACAGTTTTGATAAGGTTGGAATTTATGGGAGTGAGGTTTGCTTTTTGTCTGGACAGAACCATCTGCTGGACCGTTTAGTGTAAATTACAGTAAATGTAATTATATGTGCTTATATATAATATGTAATGATATAGAAAATAAGGGATTTATAGTTTGACATTTTAGAAAAAAGAAGAAAGAAGCAGTACTCTACGCTCTTACTGTGTTCTTTTAAAAGTAGCTATGAGATCATTTCTGGAAATGACCATATTCTGCATAACGCTAAAAAAAATTGTTTACTGTGAAAAGACAACGTGTATTTTGCCTGATTTATTGTTTTGTCTTATTTATTGTCACCTTTTGTGACTAGATTTTTTTCTGTCTCTACACAAGTATTGATGGGCAAGCCTTAAAGGGGGAGCTCACTGTGTTGTAGTGCTATTTTTCCATTTTGATTGTTTTGGGTGAATTGCCTAGTTTTGGAGATATCAGTCTCAGTATAATGGAAAGGAATGGCTA
The DNA here is from genome assembly GCA_015108495.1 of Heterochromis multidens. Taxonomy (NCBI): domain Eukaryota; kingdom Metazoa; phylum Chordata; class Actinopteri; order Cichliformes; family Cichlidae; genus Heterochromis; species Heterochromis multidens. Next base: position 9,868 of record VUQS01045926.1, read on the forward strand.
AAAATTGCTTTTGAAAAACTCAGCAGCTAACCCTAACAGCTCAGCTGAGGCAGGTCATCGGTGTTTATATCCTGTCATGCTATCACTAGCTTGTCGCAGGTAGATGGTGGGTATAGATTTCATAAAGTAAAATAGTTTCTACATGAAATTACTCACAACAAGGTTTGTGTATTTTTTGAGTAACCAGGTCATGATTTGTGTACATTGCTGCTAAGTTTTTTTATTTTAATTCAATTGAATTTTTTTTTTTTTTTTTTACTTTTATTTCATTAC
>VUQS01045927.1:0-10010 GCA_015108495.1 Heterochromis multidens
CCACACAAGATCAAAAGTATACATACACACTCAAATATATACATACACCCCTACTAACATTTGGTTAAATGTCCCTTAGCAAGTTGCACCTCAACCAGATGCTTTTGGTAACCATCAACAAGCTTTTGGCATAATTCTGGCTGGATATTTGACCACTCTTCTTCTTGGAAGAATTGGTAGAGTTCATTTAAATTGGTTGGTTTTCTGGCACAGACCCGGCTTTTGAGCATAATCCACAAATTTTCAATAGGGTTAAGACCAGGTCTTCGAGAAGGTCATTCCAGAAGCTTAATGTTAGCCTGCTTTACCCATTCCAAAACCGGTTTTGATGTGGGATCATTGTCCTGCTGAGGCACCTAATTGTGACCAAGTTTCAGGAGTAATTAACTGACAGAGTGGGAGAGGCACCAGGCAACCAGCACCATTGACTAACAATGGGCCATGAGGTCAGTTTCATGATCATTGTTAGTCAATGGTGCTGGTTTCGGTCATTATGCAAATGTACTGTTTATAAGGTTGGGGAAGCCTGTAGTCAGCTGAGACTGAAGAAGTCACCAGAGGCGACGAAACGTTTCTCCCACTGAAAACGCTACGTCCAGATGAACAGATTCAGCTTTTTGGGATTCTTTTACCTGGATTATTGAGCATGCATCAAGAGATATCTCCCCTCAGCTTTTTTAGACAGCCTATTTACTTCTAACTTATTAGCAGCAAGCAACAGACAAAGTAGGAACAATCCCACTCTGATTTCTCCAAAAATTGCATAGTGTAGTTGAAATAAATTAAAGTAAAATATGTTAATAGATGATATTCAGCATCACGAGTACCTTGGATCTTAATTTATGTCCTGCTTGTGACAGCTGTGCCTGGAGACATTATAGTTTTGGCCTGTGTTTCCCATTGTCGTGAATGCAGTATCTCTTGAGGAAATCTAGTTCAAATTTTAGCACAAATGTTCATCTAGACTCAAGGTTGAACTGTTTAGAATTAATTGATCAGTGGTCAAGATTATTGTTTCCTGATGTCTTACCTATTCTCATAAAAATATTTTTCAAAGCATTGATGGATTACAAATTAGTGGTTAAGGTCACAGTGAGGGTTTTGTGAGTGGCAGTAAGGTCAGTCATAAAACCCACTTTTAGCCATAACTCAAGAATGAATGTGTGTATTATCACAAATGTTCATATAATTGTCTAATGGGATAACTTGGTGAAGTCAAAGGTCAACTTTTCTCACTGTGACATCATAATGTTCTGCAATACAACTTTTCTGGCCATTATGAATAAGGGAGCAGCTGAAAGTAGCTTTTTAGAAGCTTATGACCATATCTCATATTTGGTTGAATACTCACATGATGACACTAATATTCAATACCATAGTTTTTGTTGTTTTCATGTGGATGGAGATATTTTTCAAAACAAAAGCAGAAAATCCCTATTTTAAAAAATTCTGGTGTACATGTGGATGTAGCTCTAGTGTTCTCTTTCAGTGTCTTCATGCATGACCTTTTTGGACTGTTTAATGGACTTCTCTCCTTCTCCCCACCTGGATTGTTTGCCTTGATGCTTGCCTTTCCATGTTTGACCAGTGCCTGTTTTTGATTAAAGGACTGGATTTTGGACTTTACTCTTCCTCCATGTATGCTGCAATTGGGTAATCTCCTCTGTGTACATTGCATTAAGTTCCTTCAGAGCAATATTCATTCATCTGTTTTCTTCCGCTTATCCAATTCAGGGTTGTGGGGGGCAGGAGCCTATCCCAGCTGTCATAGGGCGACAAGCATGGTAAACCCTGGACAGGTTGCTAATCTGTCATAGGGCTAACACATACAACCATTCAGTTACATTTACACTCACAGTCAATTTAGAATCACCCATTAACCTAACCTCATGCATGTGTTTGGACTGTGAGGGGAAGCCGGAGTACCTGGAGAGAACTCACACAGAAACAAGGAGAACATGGAAATTCCACACAGAAAGGCCCCAGACTGGATTCGAACCCAGGACCTTCTTGCTGTGAGGCAACAGTTCTAACCACTGCATCACTGTGCCATCATTACTTTAAATGATTTGTTATACTATTTACTTTAAATATGGATTTATTGAATGTAATAGCTTAAAATTCAGTTAAAATTTTAATGCATATAATACTTTATTTCAGCACTTTGGATTATGAAGAAAAGCCACCAAAACTAATGACATTCCTACATTGTGCTAGCCTGGCTGTAGCCTCCCAGATTAATATATTTTATTTGGTTTTTATCAGTGCCTCAGAGGACACTGACAACATTTAAACTGACAAAGAGTTTATATTCAAAGATAACATTGTAAGTCCATTCTTTTGTTTCTTAAACGCCTATTCTGCTTTTGCAAATTGTAAGTCAACATATACATCCTTTCAAATCAAATCAATCATGCCTTTGATTTTCATATCCCTTAGTATATTTAAAGGGTTTTATATGCAAATGTGGTCTAAAATTTAATTCCACTTAAATTTAAATCTTAAAGTGGAGGAGTAGGGTTTTTAGATGTTACGATTGTGTTGGTACTGACCTTTCATTTCAGCAATATTTCTGCCTTCCTTCTGTCCTCAGACTGTACGAATACATCTTTTAGGTCGACAATTATGAGTTTTCCTAATTAGATCCTTTGACAGTGTTCCTTCGTTAGGATTCCTTGTTAGTCCTGTGCGATGCTATCAGTGACTGATCATAGCCATCAGCCTCACATCCTCCACCCGGAACATCAGGAGATTGAAGCCTGATAAACATCACAGATAAACTCTGAACACATTTGATTACGGAAACTTGGAACCCTGCCAGGATGCTTAGCCATTAGTCGTGTGCATTTTACTCAATGACACTGTTCAGGAACCACAAAGCAGTCAGTGATGAAACACATTTGACAGCAAATCATCTTCATGCATCACTGCTTTTACCTTGGGAAATAATAGAGCTGTAAACAGACTGAGAGAGACTGTAACACTTAGAGTATTCACAGGAAGTCTCGTCACTAAACCTGTTGTGTGTTTGGTGTATGACTAAACCCGCATGGAAATGTTCACACTTTAACCTGTCCGTCACATAACATATGGAAGCAAAAGGGCTTTAATTAACCAAACAGATCCTTATCGGCATGGGAACAGACAGGATGTTACTAATGTGCTTTGCCACTTTGAGAGGTTTGAGAAATGTATGGTGTGAAATCCTGCATGCATGCACCCACACTATGCTCGCTTCAATTTGTAGCAAAGATTTTGCTTCGTCTTAACAGAGCTACACGTATGTCCAGGCAAATCGATAGGTGCTCACTATAAAATGGACCCAGGTGTAAATTAACCCACCAGGGAGCTGCCAGAAGGAGACGCATGCACAAGATCCATCAGGGTGTAATTTGTACAAATATACGGCTGTTGCCTGTTAAGCAGCTTACTGATTTACAAGTTCCGCCTCACGAGTGAGTACAGCTACTGCAGCCTGCAAAAGAGCATAAAACAACCTCAAAAAATTGCACTTATTATTCATGAATATATGGTTATTTTCATGAACGTGTCTGTATTCTGTTGTTACATGTTTTACAACTTTTAACAGCTATAGATAAAATGTTTAACATCGATTCTTTGCTTGCTCACAAAAGGCCAAAACTTGAATCCAACGAGTGTGACACACTTAAATGGTCTGCAGCTGATGCCACCAACATGAGAAGGATCACACTCCACAAGTAAACCTGTTAAATTAATATTTGTTTATTAAATGGAAATACTTAAATAAAGAAATTTAATAAATGACCCCATGAAATAAATAAATAAGTCCATGATATAAATAAATGAGGTAATAATTTCAGAGGACTCTTATTTCCAAGTGCCCTATTTATTTATTTAAGGGGACATTAATTTTCAAATGCCTCATTTGTTTCCCTGCTTTTTGTTTCCACCTGCTACAGGTAAATAAATGGGGTGCATTTAAGAACTGGACAGGTACCAAACAAAGGTTCCTGAAATTAACTGAAAAAGCTTTTTGAAAAGTGTTTTTTATAAATAAAAACTGGTTTATCCACTGAACTACACTGAATGATGTATATTTACATTTATATATGTATTGCCTGATTTTATAAATTAGAATTTGTCCATCATGTTCATCATGTTAATTTCTTTCACTTTTTTAAAGGCCCTTTTATTTATTTAATACTGACCTTAATGGCCTTCCACACAAACACAAGCTCTAACTTCTAGTAAATGATGCAAAGAAATACAACAGAAGTTTTCAGTGGAAAAGCTCTAAAAAGCCCTTTGTACAATCCATCACCATTATGTCATAAATAATCTGACACCAACAAAAAAATGTGTCTCAGTCATGTCATGGCTAGCAGAGCTGGACACACTAGGCTGCCCTGCCAGCTAAGTGAACTAATGCTAAAGGTCAAAGTAAACAAAAGAAGTAATGTGATGCAAGTGGAAGTTTCTATCATTAACTGTGTCTCTTTCATAGTTAATGATAGCAGCATTTAGTTATTAAGCATTACATTTAACTGTTTTTTTTCCTCCTCTTCTTCTTTCTTTTTTTCACTTCCAGAAGGATAACTCTGCAGTGAGTGAAGTCAGGTGGGGCCATGGCCAGTATAAAACATGGATGTAGCTTCCTGGTCGGAAAAATGAAGCCAAGTACCTAAAAACCTGCATTCCATTTGAAGGCCACCAGATGGCGATAGCTATGGTTTCAAAAAGATTTCTGGTCCTAAGGTCTTCTGGGAAAATGGCTTTCTGACTTGACTTCTGTAAACCCTTTCCTGCTTAGTTTATGGGCTCAGTCACTCGTTTTGGACAGTCACACTTCCACCAACTCTCCACCATGTTCTGTCAGCCCCTGCAGTAGAAAGGCTTCGACTCCACTTTTATGTCTTTAGTTACATGTGATCCCCATGTAACCCTGCTTTCTTTGTGCTGCAGCCTTTGTTTAGCCTGCGTACTCCTCGTTGCTTACCCCCTACTTACACAGGACCCTACCTGTCCACTCTCCACCGGCTCCTCCACAATTGGTATATCTGGCGTCCTCAAACATCTTCAGAACTGTTTAAAAGGCCAGCTCTGCTCTTTTCACTAGCTTCAGTCTCTCACTGAATCAATCAGACCATACAGACCTACAGCAACAAACGTGCATGAATACTGTTACATTGCAACAGATATGATAACTGTAATTTTATCCTGTAATCTGTGGCATAAAAAGTATCTTCCGTCTTTTAAAAGAACAATAAAAAACTGCTTCAATATATGTTTTTAATTGGACATAGGGTTGCATAAAATTGGAATTTTTTATTGAGCACAGAGGTGTATGCAAATTGAAAGAAAAAAAAACAGCATGGCTTAAAATGTTAACAAAGTGTTTAATAATATGGTAAATGTGCTACTTGTAGGCGGCAGTGGTCACCGGGCTACATCCTTTAGGCAATATCTCTGCACTCAGCTCGCGCAACACACTGCTCTCAATACCCCAAATTTAAAATGTATATCATACACATATTTGTAATTAAAAATAGGCAGATAGCGATAACATCCAAAACTTCCTCTGCCACTGGATATGATTAAATGCACCATCTTTGAAAAATGTATAATAGACTCTCGGGAGCTACAATGAGTGTGCACACCAACACACCTGCATTGATACAAAAACAGTATATACACAGAGTGAGCAGAGACAACCAGACACAGTTGCCAATTCACACAAATATGTGCACACAGACAATAGCCTGAAACTCCCCTCCAGCCTGGCAGGTAATTGCTGTCTATGGGGGGACAGGTGCTTCTACAATAGAGCGCCAGTGTCCAGGCAGGCTCTATTCACTGCCACTGTAATTACCTAATTGAAAAGCTCACAGGGGAAAGGGAGAGAGTGTATGGGTGTGTGTGTGAGAAAGAGAGAGTGTATGGAGACTTGGGTAAAAAGAGGAGAAAGGGAAAGATAAGTGCTGAGCTTTTGGAGTACAATAACACTTCGCACCACACACACATGCTTGCACTGCACGTGCACATGCTTCCGTAACAGTATTTTTGCTCACATAAAAAAAAAAAAAATATTCAAATGGCCACACCTGTATGTCCACACATATAAGCATGAGGTGTTTTCTGAATCAGATCCCTCTGGGGGTAAATATTGTTGAGAGCATGATTGAGAGATGGAGCGAAGGAGGGAGTAGTAATGGGAAATCTATTGTTGTAAGATAGGGATGCAGCAGGGAAAAGAGGAGGAGGGTCAGGGTGCGTTGAGATATAAAAGCGGCAGGGTCACTCTCATTTCTGATGTCAGCCTCTCTATCTCCGAGCCCTCTCTACTTTGGCTGTAAGTTTTATATGTGATATATAGTCAAGGAAGAGCAGATGGGGTCTGTGTGTGTATGCATTTCACATGTGAATTCAAATACATACAAATATGCACCTCAGTGCTCCCCTTCGCTGCAGAAAAAAAAATGCACTATAATATTTTTTATTAGCAATAATCCTCTACCAGTGTATGCTTGCTGAAGTCACATTAAAAAGAATAGTCAACATTTTGGGAAATATGATTATTATTTGCTGAGAGATTCATGACAACATTTCTAACACTTTCTGTCTGTATGGTAAATATGTAGCCAGAATGTTTTACGCTGCATAAATCTAAAGCTATCGGGATGTGAGACTGACATGGTACTATTGTTATAGTGCATGTCTTTGGACTGTAGGAGGAAGTCGGCGTACCCAGAGGGAACCCACGCAGACATGGGGACAACATGAAAACTCCACACTGAAAGGCCCCAGCCGGCCACCGGATTCAAATCCAGGACAACAAAAGGTCCACAATGCCTAGAATGTGCCACCAATACAGCGTCAATGTACCTGTAAACCAGATATTTACTGGTCCAATAATATTATATGTGTATTATTAGCAAGATATGTTTTGTTTTTGAAATGTCGAGTGAATGTTGATGCCTCTTTCTCTCTCTCTATACTTTGTCCAAAGTTAATACAGTTTGCGTAACAGGACCTCTAAAGCTCACTAATCGATACCATATAGTACTGTGTGAAAGTCTCGAGCCACCCATCATTTCTCTATATTTTGCTTCCAAGGAACCAGACTTTGTTGTAATTTTTTTAAGTGATCTTGAGCAATAGTTCTGCAGGATTTCTGAAGGTCTCTCAAAGTTTTTCTTTGGCTGCTTTTACACTCATTTTAAATCCAGTCCTTTGTTTGTTAAGTCACTTAACACTGACCTATAAATCATCCAAGCAATAAGAAAGGCACCTAACTCATGAACCAGTGTTGAATCTATAAAAATGCCAAAGATAAATAACACAGTTTGACAGACATAAAATCATATGTTTGCACCAACATGCGATTTTACTTTTAATTCCCAGATAGCTATTAGCTGACATATATCAGCATGGTGTGTAGTGCACCGTGGTGTGAAAAATTTGGGCAATCTGAACAAGTGGAGGACAGAAGAAGAAGTGGCAGGCCTAAAAATGATCTACATTATCTCCCTGTACAACTCCTCCATCTAAAGTAAACACTGCAACAACTGTACACCCTTAACATAACAAAGGCAGTACGATAAGAGGGGCACCTCAGTTCAACTTATCTATAGTTAATTTTCTGTAATATATTAGGATATTTATATATTGAGTTATTGTGTTAGTAGAGCTATTTGTAATATTTTGTAATTTGTAATATATTATATTATTTAATATTGGTATTTTAACTTGTTAATTACTTCCTTACTGTCCCGGAGAAACTGTATGCACATAATTTCCTCAGGGATTAATAAAGTATTCTGATTCTGATTCAGATTCAGAAGATGATCAGTTTCTGAAAGTCAGGACCTTAAGAAATAGGAAAAAAAATCCAACAAAGACCTGACACAGGACCTGAGAGATGCATCTGGTCCTTCAGTTGATCCATCTACTGCTCGCTGAAGCCTCATCAGAAATGGTCTCAGTGGAAGGGTGGCTGTCAAGAAGCCATTGTTAAATACGGGAAACAGGGAGAAAAGGCTGAGGTATGCCAAATTACACAAGAACTGGACTGAAAATCAGTGGCAACAGGTCTTGTGGAGTGATGAATCCAAATTTTAGATTTTTGGTTCAAATCTGACAGTACTGCCAGTACATCTGTATACCTCAACATTTAAACAACGTGCACAATCCATAAATATTAAATTTCATAAGCAGAGTTACTCAATTGCTAGAGGTGGATTCATTTTAGCCTACCACACACGCATTCAAGTGAGTCCTGGAAAGAAAGTATATGAATGCATTTCCCAAGAATGTCCAACATTTCCTGTACTCACTGAAGAATCCTTAAGTGGTGTGCTTTTAAAACCTTTGCTAGCTTTTATATTTTGTACATTCAGCTTTTCAAAACACTTCAGATCCCCAATGAACATCCAATTTGTTGCAACCTCATCTTTAAAACCACACATGCTTTAAAGGACAATAAGGTGCTGTCATTGTCCTTGGGTTTGGTCCTTGTTTGCCATACTGTAGCAACCTTGTTTTGGCTCATTTGTGTGCCTGTGGTCTAGTACAAACTGAAGGATCTTGTATCCCCAAGGCTAGGGTAGACTCACACTGTTGTTCTTAAAATGCTCAGAGGGAGGAACTCCTGCAACAAAGTCTTTGAATTCTGTTGCTTTTTCTTCAAGATCACTATGTTTGATGAGCACATCGGATATTTGTATTCACAGTACAGTTGGACAGGTTGTGTGCCCTCCGATGGGTGCAGGAAGGTGACACTGAAGTGGATTTCAAAGGTGAATTCTTGTCAAAATAATGGCTAAAGATAGGACTTTAGTCGTGCGAGAAGAAAGGCAGAATCGGGGCTAGAACGGCAAAATGAAAAAAGAAAAAAAACTAAGCCAGAAGCAGTGTTAAGGACAAAAACAAGGAGTAGGATCACTTTTGGCTGACAACTTAATATTGGTGGGTTTTCTTGAGAGCAACTCAGTCTCTCACAGGCCTGGGCAGACATCATTTGGCTTAGCTTCGTGGCATTTGCTGCATTGAATCTGACAAACACACACAGCAAATAAGCCGTGAAGAAAATTAAGCAATCTGCCGAAATTCCCCTCAGTGAAGCAAATTCAGAGTCAGTGTGAGAGAAGATGTCATACTCCATCTCACTGGGCATCAAACGCACCCTGGAGTTGCACACATGTAAATAAGCGAAAAACATGACATGCTTCTCGTGAGGAACATCCCGGCTTGTGTAACGCTCTCGCTCTCTGTCTAACTCTCTCATGTCTTGCAACAGTTTTATGTAAACCCCGTTACATTTAAATGGCACCCTGCTGTGCAATCCAGGGGTACAGGCATACATCTCCAATGTGAAGAGCAGGAGTTGCACATAGTATAGCAGCAATGGTATGTGTGTTTGTGTGTGCTTGCTGTTCAAATATGTTTGAATATGCGTGCATTATGCATCCATATACTGTATGTTAGGCTTCATAAGTACTATAAAAGCTGCCATTATGTGTAATAATATCAGAAAACAAAAGACTAAAACATCAAATCCTAAAATATTTCAACAGTAAGAATTGCACCAGAACTTTTTGTTTTGTTTTGTAAAGATGTTTATATATAAATGAGTAACAATTATTTTGTGTGTGTGTGTGTGTGTGTGTGTGTGTGTGTGTGTGTGAATCCCTATTTTAAGTTATACTAACGTTTATTTTGAGTGTGCAGTACTTCAGGATGAGACACATGAACTGAATAAAGTAGAGTACAGCACTCTATGCAGTCCTGTGAATAACTAAGTCCACCCTTACTGCCTCCATAGGAAGTCACAGCCAGGTGCTGCTAATGAAATGCATTTGATTAACTGATCTGATCATCAGCAAGTGTGAGCACCTCTATAAAAGCAGTTTTGGCAGTTTGTTGGTCTGGAACATTCAGGTGTGTCTTAACTCAATGACACAATCTTCTCAGGAGTGGATGTTCCAGCAAATTCACCCCAAGATCAGACCTTGCAATGCTCAGAAAAATTG
>VUQS01045929.1:0-23233 GCA_015108495.1 Heterochromis multidens
TACGGGATTTTCTAAGGTGCGGAGCCGAGTCTCCAATTCACTGAGCCTGGCCTCCAGAGCTGCAAACAAGCTACATTTATTACAGGTATCATTATTACTAAAGGAGGCCGAGGAGTAACTAAACATCTTACACACTGAGCAGGAAAGTGCAGGTGAAGAAGCCATGCTGCTAGTGACTCAGCTACGAGCTAAGCTAAGCTAGTGAATCACTAAAGGAAAAATGAATAAACACTGTGAATAAAATCAGCAGGTGATTCAGCAGAGAGAGCTTTAGATAAAACACGTGAAGATTACACTATGAAACAAGTGTTTATCTAGAGGTTTTTAATTAAACAGGCTACACAGATAAGCTACACAAACACCGCAGTGATGCAACAGGAAGTGATACAATACCGCAACAGGAACAGGAAAAACCAATATGTGCACACTGTATTGTGGTTATATTCCTTTATAATTACATTTTCTAAAAGAGCGCCTGTGTCATTTTGCAGTTAAATTGCCGTTCTGCAGCAACTATGTTACTATTTGTGAAGGAGGAATTGTGGCGGAACTTCAGAATGTCTGTTTCACATCTATGAGGTTCTGGCTAGACTCTGGTGGCATGAGGTGGCAGCAGCGACGGTGGCATGAGTGAAATACTGGACTTTCACCCAGTAGACTGGGGTTTATGTCCCATTTGGTACCACAGTGCAGTGTGATGGCATCTTTTGAAATATGGTGGCAGTAGTGAAAGGATCTAAAGTTTTTATCTCACACAGGATTAATATTTGTAGACTGTCTCGATGTAAGTTTTACTTGTAAGTTTGATTTTCACTTGTTAATTTGCAATTTCAGGCACTGCTTGGTTAGGTTTAGGAATTTGTGTGTGTGTATGTGTGTTAAAATGTCACATTTACTACTTGTTTAAAATTCTCAATTTTCTACGTTTCTTGGCTGACTTGTCTCTTTGGAGGGCAGCCTGTAAAACATGCATGGTACAGGTACAAAATATACTTCATATTTAAACACATTAGTTGACTGTCATTAAAAAATACTGAGGAAGTAGTCCAAACTATGACCACTGAATAAAGGGCTTTGGAAGTTAGGGGTTCATAGCATCCATGGCCCTTTCTCATAGCCCGTACAGCTAACTCCATATAAACATTTTATTTCATAATTGGTGTAGTCCTAGAAATTATTGGTGTCACAATTAAGTAAGTAAGTAAGTAAGTAAATACGTAATAAAAATTGTAAATTGTAAAATAAAAATCTTATTTGAACTTTTAAGGATGGTGAAAACACCGAGTTTGACAGACAATATACAGTTTGGCAGTAAAACCTTATTATATTAGTAAAAATTAAACAAATAAATAAATATTCACATGAAAATATTGTCACTGACATCTCAACTGTGAATTTTATTCATATCTCACAAAATACACCTAAACTGACTTCTAAAAAACTTTCACTGTCTCTACACAAATCTAGAGTATCATTTGCCTCCAGATATGACTTTACTGTACTCTGTTATATGTGGTGGAACCCATAAAGTCCAGCTCCATAATAAAAATAAAAAGGATCTTAAGCATTTTTCAACCACCTGTTGAACACTTTTGGCTCTAACCCCAGCACCTCTCTTCTTGTCTCACTGCCAAATCCCACTTATCAGCCAGTGCCGCCTGAGCTGTATTGAGAGGAGCTATGCAAATGACTGGGAGGGAAAGGGCAGATCTAATCTTAAGGTTTATTCTAATTAAAAGTGATTTACTTTCCCTGCCGTTTCCTAAGAGGGAAGCTTAATGTCCTGTTCTCAAAGGAGATGGCATCCTCTAACTCAATTATGTAGAAAAAGATGCACTTTGGTAAAGTTTTACTGTGGATAGAACTGCTTAACATGCAACCTTTGGATTTCTACCTGGGAAGGAGACAGAAAAGTCAAGGTTAAGGACAACCTGATCTGTTCCACCTGGTGTTTGTACAGAAAGCTCCAAAACATTCTGAAGATTGATAACTTAAAGAGTTCTTGCTCACGGGCAAATATAACCTCAGACTTTAGTTTAAATTTCCCCATTCAGTCTTTTCGAATCATTGCAATCCACCAAGTTTTCATCTGATTTTAAATTTCAGTAACTTTTCTCATTTCTCCAAAAGAGATGAGGCGGCAGAAAAGTCTTCTCAATCACCTTTTTAATTTTTTTTCTAATTTAACCTTAGCAGATCGGATTGTGCGCCATAATGAGAAGTGAAACTTTAAAACTTTGCAAGGTATTCATGCTCACTGAATGCTGAAATTAGATTCGGAAACCCAAGTCTTTTTGAAATGTTTTCATCCAATACTCTCCCGGAAACTGAACTAACTTGCTTCTAATGGCAGCAACATTCACCACTTAGACACGGAACCAGCTTTGAGCACTAAACTTGACCACTGTGTGTGAAAGTAATGGAATCCGTAATGGAATATCTAATATATAATCAGTATTGTTTTAAAAATTGATTTGTTCTGTAAACTTTCAACAACAATCTCTTGTTCATTTGGTCTTGGTATCTTTTTCTACATTCCTGGTCCTTGTCCTCCTTGGCTTGAATTTTTATTTTTAATCAAAACATCCCGTTTTAAAAATGTTGTTGCATAAGAGCCAAGTGAGTGCAAATGTCTAAAATATTTAGATTACATTAACTGTTGTAATCTAAATGCAGTATTTAAGAAGTAGATAATGAAATACATTACATTTTAAGTATTAGGACAATTTTCTTTGGTGCTATTTGCCTGCATATGATGTTGTTTTTCATGGCTGTTGACCTTGTGAAATTCTGGTATGATACTCTTGTGCCATCCTTGTTTTTTAAGCATGTCAAACTGTGTTATCTTTGAGATTTTTTAAATAGATTCAGCTAAAGAAATGGGAACAAATTATGTGTTTTTATGACAGACTAAAGTACCTAAAGAAACTGTTTAAAATTGGTTCTTGTCTGTAGAACCAACACGGGTTCATCCCTTGAGTTATGTGTCTTTTTTATTCTTGTATGATTCATATGTCAATGTTAAGTGGCTCAAGAAACAAAAAATATTCCTTGAAAATACTCAGGTGCAAAGACTGAAAATGACTGAAGAAGCAGCCAATGTCCAAAGAAAAACTTTGAAAGACCTTCAAAAAGCCTGGAGAACTATTGCTGAAGACCACTTTAAAAACTGCAAGAAAGTCTGGCTCCTTGGAAGCAAAATAGAAAGAAATGAGGCTCAAGACTTTTGCACAGCACTGTATAGTTTCAGTAACACACTGGTTATATAATTCTTAGATTTTATTGTCTTGAAGCAACCGTCCAAATAATTATGTAGTCTAACACCTCAGTGTTCCTCGACCAAACACCTCAGTGTTCCTCGACCAAACACCTCCACTGCAGCTGTCCATCTTCTACCAAGCAAGAATACAAACATGATTTTTTCAGTTAATGTTTTTTGTTAAATAAAACCACAAATCACAACAGAAATGATCTTTCCTACAGTCTGAAATGAAGCTAATCCAGGTCAATAGCTGCTGGTAGACATATAAAAATAACTCAGCAGTGCCTGAAACCAAATGTTCAGTTTTATATCTTTCCAAGTCAAATCCCAAAAAGTCTCCAAATCAATTTCTAAAATGTCAAACTGAACTGAATTAAGTCAAAATAACAGGAACCATGAATGCATAAACACACGATTGATCTGAGCGTGTGTGTCTGTGAGCGGATGTTTTGATAGCTTACGTTACGCTCAGCAACAAGTGAGCATTCATGTCAGTCATGGTTATGAGATGGTAGGATGACATCACATCATGTTGGATGACTGAGCACGCTCAGTGTAATGGCAATCAAAACTGGCATGTACTTGTAGTTTGAGTGTGTGTGTTTGGGTGTGTGTGTTTGTGATGGGGGAGTGATATTGTCAATGCAGAGGTTAACAAATAGCTGATATTTTGATGGTACAGGTACTTTAGTGTCACATTTGTATTTGTCAGTATGTACAAACTAATTGTTTCAGCTGCTCTGAAGTTCAATTATGTTACTATTTTTAACTTCCTGCAGTCCTACATGGGGTCCTGATAACTGGTTCCATCTTGATTTCCAGATTTCTCCTTTTCCCTATCAGGTTAGTCATTTCTTTTTGCCACTCTTTGATTGCTGAGACTTCTGAGAACAAATTTCAAAAGCCAAAATTCTTTGAATAAAGTTCTATGAGATTGTGCTTCTTATGCATGTGGCATCACTGTAGCCGGGAGAGGGGTGTGGGGTGTGGGGGTATTTTATTTCTCCTAACAAAAATAATTCAGGAACCAGAGTGGGCCTGTTAGGGTAGTACTGCTGTCAATGTAAAGTTTATAGAATAATTATGTACTTCAACAAAACAAGTTCCAAACTTAAACATATAACCACAATATGTTTTTTAATGAAGTTAATATGTGTAGTATTGTCAGTCTCTTGTTTTCCTTTTCAGACATGAGTGATCCAATCACATTAACAGTGCAAATGGTTTAACATGCCAGAATTAAATCCCTCTTCCACTTAGGTCTATACGGCTAGCTGTGCCATTTAACTTCAATATTTAATCTTAAAATGCAACATTGCAAAATGCTGTCAAATTAAAAAAAATAAAAAATAAACATTCTCTACAGCAGGTTCCTACATATCACATTTAGAAAACAGTCTGCTTTGATGATTAGACTTTTTCTGCTGTCCTGCAGAACGACATCTGCAGCGTGTCACTCTCTTTTAACCACATCTTTAAATCTCCAGACAGGCAAGAAGGCAAGTCTGTTACATTTACTGAGCTCAACAGCAGACTTTCAGAGTTTAAAAGTTAATAATAAATATATGAAAATGACTTGGCTCTGTAACGTGCTCTACAGCATGTTGGACTGCAGGTTCTAACTTGTGAATGATGCAGTGAATGATGGTCAAATTAGGACTGATCTTTTCATCCAGGAGTCTGGCTGTTCCTCTCTATCAGCCCATCACAGCAGCTGCACCATTACTTGCAAAGCCAACAAACCTTGCATGTAATTTCTTCAGAGACCCCTTCATAACTGCAGGATGTAGCAGACAGCAGTCCCAGTACATGGCTACAATTTAACAAGTTAAAAGAAGAACTTGCACAACTAATTATACACTATTTCTAGACATTTTTTGCGAGTCTCCTGATCTTTATAAGTTCAAAGGGCATTTACACTCTGAATCCGGTTCACCGTGAATCTAGGTCATTTCTTTTTCATTTAGTTAATGGTAATTCTTACACTGAAACAGCAGTTCTGTTTGGCTTAATAAAAAGCTTAAATGGAACAGGTCTGGATCATCCCCATATGCAGTGTCATCTCTGCTGTCACAGTGTCACACAAGCGCTGAAAGTGAAAGTCAGTTTCTGATTTGACTTTTGTTTGTGCTGTAGACTGTTTTAAGATGCAGTGCTAAAGGTAAGAAGGGGAGTGGGGATAAAAATACTTAAAGAGAGGCAGGGATATAGTCAAAATCTACTAATACCTGCAGATATTATATCCACAAAAAAAAAAAAACATTCATACCATTGTTTTTACCACTTTTTTGGTGAAAACCTCTATAAATACACAACATATCTGTTAATTAACAAATCAATGTAAAATTATAGAAACTATACTTCATTTATAGAGTAGGATTTAACAGTTTTATCTGTAAACACTGCACATTTGTGAAATTCTGTTAAAATTTGGGACTATATTTTTACAGTCTTTTTATGTAGAAAAAACCCAAAAAGTTTTCCACAAAAAATAAAAATGTTATGTTTATTCACTATTACAGATTTTTCATGTTATTTTACAATAGATATGTTTGTTGTTGTTGTTCAGGTTCTATTTTTGTCATTTTATTGATATTTCATTTATTTAAAAATAACCTGAAAATTTTGTAAAATTTATGGGAAAAAACTTTGTTAAATTACAGTGTGGGGGGTTATGGATGCCCCCCACCCCCTGGCAAATCGAATCCTGACTGCAGCATACATATTTTGATAGCCCAGGTTGTCAGTGGAACAGCCCTCAAAAACCAAACCAAACCAAACCAAACACACATATAGCTAGTTATACAAGTTATAGGGCTGATGTTATACGCGCACTGAGGCAAATGTTATGAATTGTCGCCATACAGTAAAAAAATAAAAATAAAAAATTGAACTCAACTGAGTGGAATAGGGACTAGGATAAAGGAGAAGGTGACTCTTCTGGTTGTGAAAAGAAATTTGATTGTGCATTGTGTTTTCTATGGGAAAATATCCCTTGGTTTCCTTGGAGACTGTTTCAAAACACCAATATGGCAACAATCAAAACAAATGGTGACATCTCAGTGGCTATGTACATTTTTTGTATACTGAATATGCTTAGGGTTATAAAAAATAAATCAACCTATTTTTGCTTCTTTTTCCCCCAAAACAGGTAAAATATGTCCAAAACACATGTGCAAATACAGTTTATAATCCTTTTTTTTTTTTTTTTTAAATTTTTTAGTGATATTAATTTCAGGTAAGAGGAAAATGTTGCAAACATTTTTTCCATTTCGTTTGAAATTCTTCATACCTAGAGCATTTTTTATGTGGCAAACATTACAGATACCATTAAAGTCTGACCTTCAAAATGGAGTTTGCTTTAAAACAGAGCCAAAATTTGCTCACAATAGAAAGTCTTCAGAATAGTTATCATAACACAAACTGCACTCCAGCAGGCAGAGAAATCCAGGCTCTGGGTATTACTCATCACATCAGCAAAACTTAAGCTGATAACAAGCTGTTGTGATTAAAGATTTTAGGACAGTAGCTTATATTTTGCCAACACATCAGTTTTCACTTTTCCTTCTCCTGAAGTGATTTTGAAGCCTTCACACATAGTTTTATATTCATTTATAACTAATTTGACTTCATTGTCGTCTCCATTTATCTTTTACATAAATTGTATAACACTGTTATACTACAATACAAGACAGAAAAATCATTAAAAAATTCTTAAAGACAGTTTAAATGTTATCTTGTATATGGTTCTTGATTATATTTCCCTCATTGTGAAGGCTAATAGAGTGAAATGTGCATTTCCTGTTCAGGTTCCTCATTGACATAGGCACCATTTACTGCTGTCAGCCCCCCCACAAACACCTCACCACCACCACTACTTAGTGAATAAAGGTCAGGCAATCAGGCATCTGGAAGGACAGCTAATTTGTCATCCCTTGACAAACGTGTCAGCGTCCGATCTTGTCCGCAGGGCTTGATACTGCAACAAGCCGTAAAGGTTAAGAGATTCAAAGAACACACCCCCCCTCCCTTCCCTGCTCGCCCTGTCTCCATCTCAACAAGCAACATGCGACAGAGCAGAAAATTCAATTTTGGATTTGATACTGTGAGGGTTATGTGGTTTCATGGCTGTAACTCTTCAGAGTCTTTAGGCATGTCGTCTGCCTTACTCAGTTAAACTCTGCAGAAGCCCTGTAGATCGAGACGTTCTCTTCTACATCCTCTTTGTTTGTGCAGTATCTCTCTAAACTGATTACTTCTTTTTTTTCCCAAACAATAAAACGACAGATGGGTGTGATCAGTTGGAAGTAAGACGCATCTCAGTTTTAGTTAGAGCTGAACGTGATTTATGCAGACAGTAAATGTGAAAAATGGCCTCTATCAAGCTAGCTGTTGTTGAAGATTTATCTTCAAATCAACAATTATTTATTACAATTTTAATTAAAAATGACATCAGCATTTTTTATTTGGGTTTAAATGCAATATAGAAGTAGTCATTTGACGCAATCTGTCGATCTAAGCATGGCCTGTGTGATTATAGAGGCATTACAAGTCGTCTCTGTCATCCCTGAATGCATCCTAATAGCCTCTTTAGTGAGGACATCTACAGCTAGAGGTGTGTGTCCCCTTTGGATTCCCAGGAGTGTAAGTGACAGAGGGTAGGAGAGAGAGAGTGAGACATGAATGAGTGACTTTGATCAGGTAAGTTCACCAGACTGTGTGTGTGTGTACTGTTCAGTGTAGGATAATGGAGAGCCAGGTTGACAGCAGCACGCCAGATGCGCCTAATGTACATCACTGCCAAGGCTAGTTTTAGCCTAACTGCACATTAAGTAGTATTTCAAACTTTTTGGGGGGCCTTTGCTTACACTGCTGTAACTAGTCTTTTCTGATTCAAACTGAGGTATGAATATTACAAGCAGTAAAAGGCTTGCTAACAAGGCTAGCTGTGAAATTACATTATCTTTAGTACTGAGGTTCTGCAGACACGTGACCACTAACCAAGTGACATTAACTTGTTCACCATTTTGGACATGTGACAATTATGGTGACAGTGTAGGATCAAGTGAATAAGGCCTCAGTCATACATACTTAGAGACCAGTCAGTGACCACCTGGCAAACACTGGTCATGAGGGAAAAATGAGTATTCCTCAACCAATTGTGAGTGGATGCTGGAGGTTGATGGTAGTCGCAAGTAAAATGATTGCTGAAGTCCCCGTCACGCAGGTCTATAAACCAGTCATTGGCCCACTTGGAACCGCCTGTCATTAGGGAAAAACGTCTATTCCCCAACCGATTGGCAAAAACCTCCTTGTGATTGCTTTGGTTGCTAGCATACTACTGTGGTTGTACTGTGGAAGTGACGGACTTGTCTACAAACACTGTCCAGCTATTCTCCAAGCTGTAGTGAAACTGTGGAAAGTGTGACGCAAACTGGAAATGGAGAAGGTTCACCTTCAAAGTAAAAGTTACCCTTTTTGAAACATGTTGGCTGCAGCGCTGAGGCACAACTTTTAAGTTAAAGGCAAACTGTCTCCATTTCCTGTTTGCATCACACTTTTTCAAGTTTTACTACTGCTAGGCTAGTAGTTAACAAGTGTTTGCAGACAAACAAGAAAAACTACAGATAGTTGTGGCAATCTGCAAGCAACCAAAGCAATCACTAGGAACTTTTTGGTGCAGCAGCTTAAGCCATCCAGCAAGAACCAGAAACCTCCAGGAACTACTGCCAACCAGTTGCGGAGTACACATTTTTCCCTAGCAACCGGTGGTTGTATCACATCCAATAAGGTAGACAAATCTTGAGCAATGTGCGCATGACTGTACGGATGCAATGGGAAGACATACAAACCTGTTAATAAGTGCAAAATGACAGACTAATAAAATATTAGAATTTCCCTCACAAAAAGCGAAGCACAAACTTCTAGAGCAAGCTGACCCCACAGAAAGCCACGTAATTTATCAGATCAGTCCATTAAAAGTTCTCCAAAAGGAGAACTCCAGTTCTGTTACTAGGCCAAACAGTCAGCTATTGGCTACAGCTGCCTGTTTTGGCACACCTGTCAATCAAAGCAGCCCCTAATATTAACCCTTAATAAAATCCAAATGGATTAAATAAAAAAAATAAAATAAAAATTCAGTCATTGTGGCAACTTACAAAAGTCTTGAAGGAGAAAAATATCCACAGAGACCAAGCTGTTCTTGTACTGGGCTGTAAACAGGCTTTCTAATGCTTTTATTTTAGGAGATTTTAACAGACGAGTCTGATGACAGCCTCAAGGGACCACTCCAGGAACTGCACTTGCACACTGGTATCATTTTTCAGGATAGTCATCAAACTGAATTGAAGCTGATGGTGCTCTTTAGTGCCACCTTTATACTATGGTTAGAAGTTGGAAGGCACCTAAACAACTGGCCACATAACAGCTACACATATATTGAAGAGTGCAGTTGGTTAAATCTGCAAAGAGCAGTTAGTCTCAGAGCCATGCCAACAGCACAGGTCAGCTGATTACATAGCCTGTCCTCAAAGAAAACAGCTCATAGTAGAAATCAATTTGGGAGTTACTTTGAGGTGAGTCATCTGGTATATTGGAGATCTTAGGGTTCCTCCACCTGAGAATTTCCACTTGTTATATGCAAATGATTTCTTGAAGCATTCGCCTTTCACACCCTCTCTGGCAACCTAGGAGCATAGTGTAATTAAAAACTAACATTCCTACTCATTGTAGTTTGTTCCCTGCTATGCATATCAGTGGATTTTTGGTTTCAACTGTATTGTTCAACCCCAGACTAGTATAATATGTAGTGCCATTCATCAGTGTTGACTGGAAACATTTACACCTTGCTTTCATCAGTGTCTGCGCCTTCATTTCTCCACTAAACTGTTTTTCGGCTTCTCTTTAACTGCTCAATTATACCTTGTCTCTTAACTGCTTCATACTCTGCTTCTGCTACTACTTTATCGCTTTCTTACACTCTTTTCTCAGTCTTCCCCAATTTGTAGCCTGTTAACTATAAAAACTAGCATCAAGCAATCCAATAAAGTCACGCTATGATTTGCCCAACTGTTGTTATGCACACATGTCAAATGTGTATTTAGCAAGGGGATGTGTAAAAATACACCCATGCCTCCCTCTAAGAAGCCGAGACAAACAGATGGAGCTTGTGTATCTGCTAAAATCTATACATGGCTGATGTACCACAGGGGTATCTCTGTTACAAGTCATTGCTATGCGCTAATGTGACGGCAGGCTTTCCTGTGCACCGAAGGAGGCAGGGAGAGGGGAGTCGGATGGAGTGCGAAAAGATGAAAAAGAGAGTGGGAGAGTTGAGAAAGCAAGCGAAGGTGGATGCCGTGCTGAGAAAGCATCACACTCATGTGTGAAGCCTAATCAGGCACAATCTGCTTCACTATGATGCAATGTGCCGACTGACTGTGTATTTTCTGTTTATCTAAAATTAAAGCTGTTGCATGCTCATTGCTGCATTCCATTAAGCAGTGCATTGAAGGTATCCAGTGGAGTTGATGAAACGGTCCTAGAAGTGGCTCCTGGAAAATTATGAATCACGTGTGCTTTAAATGTGCAAAGAAACAAGCACAAACTTCAGCCCAAACTGCCACAAAGGAAGGAGTGCATTGCTCATAAATATGCCTGTTTTTATTTTATGTTGACCAGGATTTAAAGTAAATACAGTTAATATATTAAGTTGTCAGAATGGTGCCCCATTATGTAGTGGGACTGAGAAATCTACAGAAAAGGAATATTGCAAACATTTTTCTTGGCACAAAAATTCCCTGTAGTTGGAATGCACAGCACTTTTTTTTTTTCTGAGAATGGGGATATAACAAAAGTTATGTGCCCACATTAAAAAAAAGAATATTTGGCTATTATTGACCTGCAACTAAAGCCCTGTCCACATACTGACTTTATAGATCACAGTTGGTTGCTAGTGGTCATTCAAGTCTCTGATTGTGTAGGTAATCTTTTAATAAATTACCCACCATAGACTATATAAAAGATGGACATAGCTACTGTGACATCACCCATTTGTTTCTGAAGTCTTGTTTTGAAGCCTCGAGATGAGTTTTTCACCATTGCCATCTTGATGTGACAAGTGAGGTGCACGTCTGACACTGAATCCACATGCTTATTGGGTAATGACTTGTCAGTCACAATTCCTAAGCCAATGAGCATACCCTGGATAATCCTCCTTTCTGAAACATAGTATCCTCAAGATTTACAAAATGGACTTTTGTATTAACCCCTGGTGACTACTAAATAGAATGCAGGTTTAATGGTCTTCCATGTTGGCTTCATTTTTCCATCCTTTATTATCTACTACTGGTAGTAGCTACAATCACTTACCTTATAGTTTACATTAGTTTAACTAAGTACTGTACTTGCCCACTTTGCGTTGTGTTACAAATCATCATATTTCATTTACATTACACAGTGTCTGATTGCTGCATTGCTGCTAGACTCTTCCTATGTATATTAACATTAAATTATTCTTAGTTGAGTAATCCTTTTGGTCTAAAATGCATCCTTTGGTACAATGTTAGGGAATAATGGGGAAAAAAGGATAATTGTTTACACTGTTTAATATAATCTTCATGTTGTGACAACACTTACTAAAATGTCACATTCTTTAATTCTACACTTTAAATTAGGTGGATTACAAGCTCATTATGCTTTCCTAGGCTTCTACTGTTACAGTTTTGCTTGTTTTAGTTACGTGTTCAGATTGCATGCCTGTACATGCTACATGCCTCTGATGAGGCAGCATCAGAAACAAGGATGCAAGGAGACTGGACAAAAAGTGAGGAAAGCTGGCTCTGTAATTGGAGCCAGACTGGACACGTTGGGGGAGGTGGTGGAAAAATGCACACTAAAGACGTTAGAAGCCATCCTGAACAACCCACTTTTCAGTATTGGAAGACTCCTCTCTCTCCGTTGTAGAACAGAAAGATACAAAAAAATCATTCGCACCCACAGCCATCAGGCTTTTCAATTCTCATACAAATAGCAGATGAGCTATGTCAGACATACGAATTTCCCTCTGGGATCAATAAAGTTATTCTTATTCTTATTCTTATTCTTATATATTGCAAAGGGTGGCAACATCTTTCTATAATGCACAGAATATCTGTCTATGTGTTTGTTGCTTTATCTGCAAACACCTCTTAGACCATCAGGACTTGAGCAACCAAACTTAGCACACAGGTACATCTTAGGCCCCTGAAGGTTCTTATCTATAACAGATATTCTGATGTCATTATGTTGCCTAGCAGCCACCTAGCAATGAGCTAAAATTACCAATTTTTAGCATTTTTAGAATTTGTTTTAATTTTGTGACAGCAAAATCTCATTTATATCCACAAAAGTTGAATTACGGATGATATATTATGATACCATCACATTGCCTAGCAACCACCTAGCAATGGGCAATAATTACCCATTTTGAGCATAAAAACATCATCTACCACTCTTGTTTTTTACTTTTCTCAATGTGATTAAGTATATCAGCACGGACAGGCCAAACAATACTGATGCATGGGTATGTACTAGTAAGACAAAAGCAGAAGAATGAGTAAGTATGGAAGTAACAGTTGTAAAAGCAACATTCATTTTTTGTCATAAATGATGAGCGCAAATTTTTGAATTATAAAAGTTTAAAGTAAAAGCCAACCAGTGAGTTATACCAGAAAGCTTTAAATCTAATAATTTAAATTAATTCAATCATTCATTTAATTGTGATGCCTTATATTTCTTTGTATCACTTTTTAATTTTAACATTTTAGTTGCAGTTCAACTACAACAACCATTACCACCATTGTATTCATTATTGTCACAGGCAACACAATTACTGTACATTATATTGGCAATTAGTAGGTCCATGAACAAAAGGGGATGTATTTTTGTATGTGGGTCTGTCTCCTGACGACAGAGGCTTTCATGAAAATCACTTCACTAACAATTATAGCAGCAGCAAAATAATTATATTTTTGTAATCTTATCCCAACTGTCTTTGCTTGCCTACTCATATCTAACTCCAGCACAATGATATAATCAACAGCATGTATTTTAATACCAGTGCCAATAATGGACAAAATGTTCAACAACCATTTTCTCCGTGTCAGAAAAACAAGTAACTTTCAATCAGCTTCTCTGTTTCTTGGCAGTGTGGACTTAATTAGCTTTAGGCTGTCGTCCCAAAACAGAGATCTCCCCTCTGCGTGACCAACCTTTCAGAAAACAGACTTGTTTAGGAGCTGTGCAAGTGAGTACAGTTGTTGGAAGGGAGCTTTAGTGACTGTGAAATGGTGACTAATTTGGGGTAAAGAAGCGTGGCCTTTGATCTTTGCTTTGAATAAAGCTGACTGTGCCTGCCTCAGCGCCCCTTAGGCCTCATTGTCAGCCTGCCAGAACGTCATCTTTCTCCCATCACTGAATATAAAGCTGTGGAATACATCATGCAAATAATCAGGCTGGAAACAAACACAAGCAGCGCTTTCCCCCAAAGGAAGAGGCAGCCGTCTCTAATGAGCAGGGTAAAATTGGAATATTCATACCTCTTTCTCTCCGCAGAAACGACTGAGTGATTCCCTCCTCTCCCTGTCGCTATACCCACTTCTTTCTACTTCTTTGAGGCTTCTCCCTTTCTCCTCTCGTTCACCATTCTGTCTGTCCTTCTCTCTCACCTCCATCTGTGTTCCCACTACTTCTTCTTCTTCTTCTTCTCCTTTGCTCTCTGTCTTCCTGGAACATAGCGATAAACAGTAACATGAATAGGCAGCCAGTGATGTTGACAAAGCCGTTCACAGATTACGCCCCTGGATCACAGACACAAATCTGCCAGAGAGGAGACATTTGTTTGTGGGAGAATCAGTAATGAATGCAAAGGGGAAAAAGATTATTAGGAAGGAGTAAGAAATACTTTTCCCCCCTACAAAATTACTTAGAAAAACAAGCTTGAAATATCTCCAAATTTAGACTAGAGATGTACAGGCCTTCCCCCACATATTGGATTTAGTTGTCAGAAGTGTTGACAGAGGCTTGTCACATGGCTCTGGGTCTCATCCCACTCAGACAATAGGAGGTCTAGTGAATGATATTCCAAAAGTGCCCACTCGCAAGTAGTTCTAGTTTATTTAGTATTAGCACCACAGAAGAGATGAGTGCTATAAAATGAGCAAGAAAAGAAAGTAAACAGCAGAAAGTATTTCTCATTTAATGCCAAAACTTATCAAAAAGGTAATGAAAACATTTCTAGGTCTGTTACTGCCCACAGATTGAACGTTTGCACTGCAGACAGGTGAACGCCTGTAAATGAAATGAAGAAAAATGTGAGGTAGTGGAGGAAGATGAACAGCATGATGTACCTAAGGCCAGGGATGGATGATGTAGGAGGAGAGGGATTTTGTTTCTCTCCTGACCACCTTTTGAGAATGACCTAGAATAAGAGAAAAATTATATCCCATAGTAGCAATGTTCCACTTCTCCATGCTAAAACAGCTTTTTCTTTGCATTACAAAAATATATGTGAACGTCTGGAGCTAAAATAGTTGTTTGATTGGCAGAAAGGAAATGGAAAAGAAAGTATGAGGATGATTTGTGCTTTCCTGTGTATATAGATAGATATATAACTATATCTTTGAATTTTGGGTATGGATTGGTTAAATCGGTACCTCACCTTGGGCTCTGGAATGTTATAAAAATGTTTTTCACTATTTGCTTCCATTTTAAAGCCAGAGGAAAAAATAGTAGGCACATTAATCAATAATAAAAATAATCATTAGTTACAGTCCCAGAGCAGAGAAAAGAGAAAACTGAACCAAAAATTACAAGATGTGGTAGTAATATAAATCCAGCTTCAACTGAAATATCATCTTTCCCTTAATCTTCCCCACTGACTCAAGTAACAAGGTAGAAAACAAACAGTATTATTATCATTATTATTATTATTTTTCGGTCTATATTATTTTTCTCATTCAGAAATTGTTAAAAAAAATAATAATAATAACTGGAAACAGCTATGAGATTAAAGTCTCAGCAAAATCAGCAGACAGAGCTTTGATCAGTTCATCTATAAGAATATCAGAGCCTATGCAGGTGCTCATCATGTCAGAATTATCTGTCCTATGCTGCAAACTGTGAGTGCTTTTAAGTAAATGAAACTTGTCTTGTGACTTAGGCTTACTAATAGTTATAATCATTTTTTACCTACTTACACCAGAAGGAACCAAGAAAATTACACACTGAAGACAGTTATCTTATTTGGGGTTGTAATCCAATTGTGATAGAAACTATAGAAATTGTTACAAAGCCCTTATGTGTGCTACAATGAAAGTAGGCCAGCTTTGTCAGCTGAAAAAAAAACTGTTTATGTGAATATAGCAGTAACTCTAGAACTTTATGGTAAACAAAAGTTGTGTTTACACTCTCTTTTAGTACTCTTAGTCTCTCTCTCTGTCTCTCACACACACACGCACGCATGCACACAATGTAAGTGAAAAAAATACTATCGTATAGCAGTCATCAGTAACAACTGTAATGTCTGTAAGCATGGAACAAATGAGAGAAGCCTATTAACCACAAATACTCACAGACTGACTGGATGGGGACACCGTACCAAACAAGGACACTCATTTACAGAATTCCTCATTCAACAGTCATTTCCAATGGACCAGCTTCTAGACATCACACATGTGCATATTACAGTATGAATACATGTTTTCAACACATAAGTGGTAACAATGTTTCAGTCATTTACAAAAACACAAACACAAACTACTCACCCATCAGAACTTCATCTTTCAGGCCTTGCACGCAGCAAATTCATTGACAACACTGCTCAAATCCAAAGTCCTGGTGGTATTCTCATCCTGCTCTCTCCTCTTTTTTCTCTTTCGAGCACCACTTTAGCTCTCTAAACATAATTTAAAATGAACGACAAACTCCAAATTCACCATGTGTTTATACACCAGTCTGTATTTAATCATTAGTTATTATTCATCTCTGGCTCTCTTCCACAGTGTGCCTTTTGTTCTGTCTCCATCCCCTCACCCCCAACTGGTCCCGGCAGATGGCTGCCCCTCCCCGTCCCTGGTTCTGCCGCAACAAGGCTGCTGCACCCAAAAAAGCTGATTGTTTTGGTCACTAGCAGATTGCTCTGGTTGCCCATAGTTTGTATGGAAGATGGCGACTTGTCTGCAAATACTTGCCAACTAGTCGCCGAGTGGTACTGAAACTGTGAAAAGTGTGACACAAACTGAAAACTGAGAATGTCCGCCTTCAAAGTAAAAGTTGTACCTTACCACTGCAATCAACATGTTTCAAAAGGCACAACTTTTACTTTGAAGGTGAATGGTTTCTCTTTCTGGTTTGCATTGCACTTTTCACAGTTGCACTATCACTCTGCAAGTAGTAGGCAAGTGTTTGCAGACAAGTTGGCATCTTCCATGCAAACTACGGGCAATCTACCATGGCAACTTACTTGTAACCAAAGCAACCAAAGCAATCACAGCAATCGCAGCCTCTTTGCAACCAATTTCATCAAGTGATAGCCAGCAACCATTTGACCAATCATCAACCGGTTGAGGAATACCCATTTTACTCTAGCAATTTATGGTTGCTGGGGGGTGGCTATGACCAACATGACTGAGAAAGGATACATATTATCATGTAAAATACTGTTGCATTTTTTCCAAGTTCTGAATTTGAATTTGTATAAACCCAAAGGGGGACTATGAATGGTTACACTAACCTACAGCAGTATAATCTGCTTGTTACAAAGTTGTTACCTTGTGTGAAGCACTTTGTAATGTTTGTTCAGAAAGGGGTTCTTCATATAGGAAGGTTATTTTTTCTATTAAAATGATCAAAGTGAAGTAAAGGGTGTAGTGTAATTCAGTTAGCATTAGTTATGTCATCACTTTGACTGCTGCTATTTTGCCAGCCATTATTATTCTCATTAATTAGTTTGACTTCTGTCACAGATGTTGTAAATGTTCCCTTATTAAAGGCATGAGTTAAACTGAATCAGTTCTTCAGCAGGAAGAGAAAATATACGTGAACAGTAAGCTACATTCATTTTTTCAATTCCAGCCTTGGTAATGTAGTGATATTTTTTACTGAGTTGTCGGGCATGAGACAGCAGAGTTAGAACTATAGACTATATCATCCACAGCAGACCTACATCATCAGCCTTCACTGTCACATTATTAAAAAGCTTAGTGAAAGTGCAATTGGATTTTATGAACACTGCAGTTGTTTTTTTCTAAGTCCCTTTCTTTTCCATAGTGTTCTTCCTTGACCTCATGATGTTTTCCATCTAACCATACATCCATTCATACCTAACCTTAAACAAACTGTCATAGGGCTAAAGGCAGGGTATCCTAGCAGAAAACCACACAGATATGTCCCAGAAGCCTGGCAAGTTCAAAACCAGGAACCCGTGCTAACCACCACACCGAACCTCCACCATCTAACAAGATCCATTCATTTAAACACGACTTGTTTAAAATAAATTACAAAATGAACTTACAGCAGAACATGTTCTAAAACATCCAGTTTTTTGCTTTGAAAACAAAACTTTATTCCAAAATGATCAGTGTCCCTTCTACTTCATGTACTCCAATAGTGTCCTTTTTCATTCACCCCCTTTGCACATCTACTTATATTCACTAATAGACCCTCTAGGATCACCAATTTGTGGTCACATGAATTTTGTAGGTCCCAACCCACACAAGTGTCACCACTGATCGGTTTCTATTCCAGTGATCTAAGCTTCCTATTTTAATATAACTGTCAGTAAATCATTCTGTGCAAGAGAATAAGTTAAGTCCATGAATTATGAGAATGAACCTGTAGCAGAAGCTGGAGGTGAAGTGCTGTTGCTGAAGTTGTAATGTTGTGCAAGGTGGGCATTTGAAGACAGGTAGTGTTAAAAAGAAAGAAAGAGATGAAATGGAGAAAGGCCATTTGGAAAAGACAAGCTGGCTGTGATAGTAAGGGAACAGCAAGAAACAAGACTGTTGTTTGATGCAGGTCAAGTACTCTGCAGGCTGGGGATTAAGTGTTCCTTAATCCCCAGCCTTGCCTTTTAATCAACATATGTGCAAAGGAAATGACATCCAAGGTTTTATTTTTTAAATCATCCCTTTGTAATTTTTTTGCCGGGGGCATTTCGATATATCAGGTGCATGTGAAGTTGATTGTGAAGTGTCTTTTATGAAATTCCTATTGTGTCATTGACCAAAATTGACAAAATAAAAATGGAAACTATTATTCAAATGTAATTGTTTTGTAAATGATAAAACATTGCTTTATTATTCAGTTATTATATATTTTTAAAAGATTTCGGCACCTGTAAACACCGTTATATTGACCACTGCCACATGCCAGATACTCTGTTTTTATCAAAAGTAGGAACAGAAAATGAGAAGATAATTAGCTGTTTCTGGGTCCAAATACTTCTTCAGTTCCCAAAATCAAACAAACTCTGAGGCGTCACTGAGACTTAAAAACGATCTAGATTCTTTCAGCTCCAGTGTCCAAGTTTAACATCCAGGCATCCATGAAAAAGATGATTTACAAGTTAATAGTTAGCAGAAAGTTAGCAAGCTAGTTTCCATCTAAAGATGATACACCATGTTCTGACTTAAGTATTTCTCAAAAGCTAAAATGTACAGCACTGCTATAACTTTGGACATAAACATGAGTTATTATTACAGTGTGTCTTTTGTCCTGTCTTCCTCCCCTCACCCCCAGCTGGTCGTGGCAGATGGCTGCCCCTCCCTGAGCCTGGTTCTGCCGGAGGTTTCTTCCTGTTAAAAGGGAGTTTTTCCTTCCCACTGTCGCCAAGTGCTTGCTAATAGGAGGTCATCTGATTGTTTGGGTTTTCTCTGTATTATTGTAGGGTCTTTACCTTACAATATAAAGCGCCTTGAGGTGACTGTTGTTGTGATTTGGCGCTATATAAATAAAATTGAATTGAACTGAACTGAACTGAACAAAGACAAAAAACAAAATAGAAGTGATGTTTGGAAGGTTAGTGAGTTTGGCCTATCTGACATATAATGATGTACTACTTGGTGTCTAGCTACAGAGCTATGGTTAAGCTAATATAAATGCTTTAGCACAGGGAAGATGTAGGATGAGGGTTAAATCGCTCTCAATAACAGTTCATGTTGAGGGTCCACGATGAGTACAGACAAATGCCATCATATGGCATGAAGAAGATGCTGAAAATGGGTGAAACTTCAGCCAAAAGAATGTCTGAGATGACCCATCGACAACACAAGGTTAATAATTAATATAATGACGCATGGTTTGAATTACTTGGTATATAAGAGTCCTGGTCCTAAGCATAATATCAACACTGAAATCTCAGTTGTTCTGAGAGTGATTCTTTTCTGAAGCTTTCAAATATTTGGTGTCCGGGACACTGTGAGCCCATGGACACCATAAGTTTTTGAAAACTTAGCTTACAGACGTGCTGCACATGAACAATTCTAATAAAAAGCTGGAGAGGCCGAGAACGACCACTGATTATGTTTTTGGGGAGACTTGTTTCTGTTAAATAAAAGAAGATACAAAGCATTACAACATGTTAAAAAAAATGACAGCCTCAGTCAATGCAGTAGACACTCGGACCTGGAAACAGAGCAGATACATCATCAAGTGGATTTTGCTGGAAGTCCAGTCCTCAAAGTGAAAGCTACAGGTTTTAGATAACTTCTAATTTTAAAAACCTCCAGGCAGTTTCTGAATGTAGGCTTACAGTTACCGTGACTGGCATTTCTCATCTTTTGGTGGAGGTTAACCACATGGTGACATTAACAGTCTCCAAGGCGAGCAAACATGCAGGAACCAGTTAAATATAAACTGAATAAACAGCAAACTGAATAAACCTCTTTGAACCAATACTGGTAATGACTCAAATATAATAACACTGCCACAAATACTACCACTAATATCACTGTCTAACAAACAATAATAATTATTTGTTATGCTACTAATAATGATATTAATAATTAGCAGTTAAATGCATTTTTTCATTCCATCCATCCAGCCATCCATCCATTTTCTTCCACTTATCCAATTCATCTTAGCTTTTTTAAAGGACACCCTTTACTGCTGCTTGAAACTTGATTCCATCTTTTAAAAAGGGAATTTGCCTCTTAAAACTTAAAAAAAAAAACCTATCCCTTTTCACTGAATTATTAAAATAAAAGTTCTTTGAAACATGTTTTAATTAGATATTTACTGGTTAAGTCATACCCCTGGGAGAATCTGATCAAACTGGATAATTTGAAAATGTAGTCTAGCTGGGTCACCCTGACCCATCCTGACTTGAAAAATATGGCGGGAAATAAACATAATCCTTTCAAGTGATATAATAGGAAGGGAAATGTGACAGCAGCCGCTCATTATAACCTTCAAGTCTTTGAGTTGTAGGGGTTGTGCCTCGGGACTAGTCGTTGGATTGGCAAGTAATATATTTAATAACATCCATGGGGGATGTTATTATCTCTCTGGGGTTCTAGATTGTAGATTTGAATTGCAAAAGGTAATTTAAATAACAATTCCACTGTAAAATGTAATGAGCCATGCTAAGTTGGGTTATTTAGCCAGATGTAGGGTAAATGACATACCTTAGTGGTAAAAAAAAATGGTAGAAAACTGTCATTCAAATTAAAGATGATAGATTCTGCTGTTTTTTATCATTTGTTAGCTATTGGTTCTCCACTTTATTGGTGACCTGGATAAAAATTTTCAACTAAAATAGCTTTTATAGGCTACCTACTGTTTAATGTGTTTTTAAGCATGAATGCTGAACAAAATAATGATGTTTTATGGGCACCACAGTGCACATCAGTCTAACTGTAATCACTGTTAAATAATTTTTCTTGCCTCCCTGCCTCCCTTTTCATAGTGAGCATGACATCTGTCATCTATTTCTGTCAGAACCTAACGTGCTACTGTACACAATAGATTTTAAGGATGGACATTGTTATTACACTGCAAAGTTGGGTGTGGATTAAAAGAATACCACACAGACAGTCTTCTTAAGTGTGATCAAATGTTTGCTTGCCTCTTCTTGTTTCTTTTGTATCGTTGCCTGGAGGTTACTTCTGATCAGATTTGTTTTGCATAAATGTGTAACAACAACATTGCATCCTTGATTTCTCAGTATGAATGCTGCCTCCGTCTCCACTAATAACGGCGTGCCTCTTATAAACACTCACTAATATTTTAAATATGTAAAACAGTTCCTGTCTTATTTATTGGCTGTCTCTGTAAAGCATGTTTTCATCTCATATCATGGGTGATATTAATGTGCAAAATAGCATCGATTAACATTGATTTTGATTAAAGTCAGTTTACACACACACACACACACACACACACACACACACATTCAAGTCTGATTAGGACTTGATTACAAGTAAGAGAAATTATAAATTATAAATTATAACTTATAAAGCCATGTACATCATTTTCTAAAGTTAGAAGTGGGGAGAAATACTTCAGATGGAAATGTTAATCCCCTTGCCTGAAAAGGAGAAATTTAAGGCTCAACAAGCCTGTAGTTCCCATTTGTGGTTGCTGTGGCTTTTATTGGATAATCCTACATGTCAAAGCAACATGGAGCTAGTGGAGCCACACCTCTATATTAGATTCTAGAAAAGGGCATTTACCTACAGTAGTAGGAGTAGTAGTACTAGTTCCACATTGTGTGGTGGCCATATGTAAAAAAATTTACATAGCAAATGTAACATCACCTACTGGTTTGTAGTTTGAAGTCTTGAGTTTGGCATTGTGCCATCATCACCTGTTTTTTTTTTCTTTTGGCTGTGAAATGATGATAGAGAGTAGAGCTGATCAGATAATCCTAGTGTTTGTAGCTAGATCGGTTTAGCAAGCTGGATCCATTATTCACTCTATTTTCAGTTAGGATGCTAATTTTGGCTAATGCATAACAGACCCAAACAAAAAAAAATTTTTATGTGTGGAGCTAAACAAGCAGGAGTACATCTGATTTAAAGACTGAGGACACAGCATGCCCAAATGGTAGTCAGCCCTATCATAAGGCATACCATAGCAAATTGATCATCATACAGTACTGAAGAGATATTAAATCTAGTAATAGGATTGTAAAGTCATTAGGAAACATGTTTGCTGAGGTCATAAATCTGCTGAGGTCATAGTCTTCTATACAAGCAAACTTCTTTTAGTAGCTGGAGAAATCGTCCCCTGCTGGCCATTAGAAAGGATGCAGATTTAAGCATTTGCTTTGGCTTCACTTTTCAGACCTTGAGGCTAAGTCCATCTTTCATATGCAGTCAATATACAGTTTTGAATTATGCAAAGGTTATTAATATTAACATTAGCAACTCTATCTTGGAATTCTGTCTCCAAACATATGCCAGGTGGAGTCATTTTTGACAGGATATGTCCTTCAATGCACATATTAAACAAATATGTAGGACTGCTTTCTTGCATTTGTGCAATATCGCTAAAATTAGAAACATCCTGTCTCAGAGTGACGCTGAAAAATTAGTTCATGCATTTATTACTTCTAGGCTGGATTACTGTAATTCATTATTATCAGGTTGTCCTAAAAACTCCCTGAAAAGCCTTCAGATGATCCAGAATTCTGCAGCGAGAGTACTGACAGGGACTAGAAAGAGAGAGCATATTTCTCCCATATTGGCTTCTCTTCATTGGCTCCCTGTTACATCCAGAATCAAATTTAAAACCCTTCTCCTTACATACAAGGTCTTGAATAATCAGGCCCCATCTTATCTTAAAGACCTCATAGTACCATTTCACCCCAACAGACCACTTCGCTCTGAGACTGCTGGCTTACTTGTGGTTCCTAGGATATTTAAAAGTAGAATGGGAGGCAGAGCCTTCAGCTTTCAGGCCCCTCTTCTGTGGAACCAGCTCCCAGTTTGG
>VUQS01045930.1:0-13936 GCA_015108495.1 Heterochromis multidens
CCTTGTTTGTGTGCACAAACTTGGCCAAATAAAGATGATTCTGATTCTGATTTCACTAGCTAACATCATAAGGTCATTTATGTTATTAGCATAACATTTTGCAACTGTTTTGCTCTCTTCAGAATTTTTTTAATTATATTTGGTCAGATAAACTATGTCGACCATATCCCATAAAACTTTCTTCTCATCAACAGTGCTCTCAATTGAGAGTTAGCTTTGTCTGTTTTATTGTTAGATCATGTAGCTACACAGTCATGGGAAAAAGAAAGTACACCGTCTGTCAGTTTTACAGGTTTTACATATTAGGACATAATAAATAAATCATTTGGTCTTTAGCAGGTCTTAAATTATATAAATACACATGACATATTACACCATGTCATTATTTATTTAACAAAAACTTTCAGCCATTTAGCTGGAAATTTGCTACTGTATACAGAGGAGTTTGTGGTCGACTCAGTGATTGCAAGCTGCCCAAATTGTCAGCCCTCCAGGTGTTTGTACTGTCGCACTATGTCGCCAAACATAGTGCTGTGCATTATGCTCAAACATCTCCACTTTGGTCTCGTCTGTCCAAAGGACATTGTTCCAGAAGTCTTGTGGTTTGTTCAGGTGCAACTTTGCAAACCTAAGCCGTGCTGCCATGTTCTTTCAACGAGAAGAGGCTTTCTCCTGGCCACCCTTCCAAACAAAACATACTTGTTCAGTCTTTTTCTAATTGTACTGTCATGAACTTTAACCTTTGACATGCTAACTGAGGCCTGTAGAGTCTGACCTTGGGGTGAATTTGCTGGGACATCCACTCCTGGGAAAATTGGCAGCTGTCTTAAAAGTTTTTCACTTGTGGATAATCTTTCTCACTGGAGAATGGAGGACTTCAAATTGTTTTGAAATGGCCTTATAACCCTTCCCATATTGATGGGCAGCAACAGTTGCTTCTTTAAGATCATTGCTGATGTCTTTCTTCCTTGGTATTGAGTTAACACACACCTGAATGCTCAAGACCAGAAAATTGCCTTTAACGTTGCTGATGATCAATTAATCAAGTCCATTTGATTATCAACACTTGGCTGCTACTTACCCTCTTATTTTCTAAAGCAGGAAAGGTATCTTTTTCATACACTGCTTCTGCATTTTGGCTTAACTGTCATTAAATAAATAATGACATTGTGTAATATGTTAAGTGCTGTTGCTCATCTGAGGTTTTTTTATATATATATATATATATATATATATATACACACACAGACACACACACACACACACACTACATATATACTACATTCCCCACAGTAGTATACTACATTGCTCATTTATACAATGAGCAATTCGGTTCAGTGGCGTCTATAAGTGCTTCAGTGATTAATGGTCAACATATAAAGCTAAAATATCCAGTAGATTATGTGAGAATGTAATAAGGAAAACGTGGTTCCACTTCAGCCTCGTTTGTGGGCTTTGAGATCTTCTGATCTGTTTTGATTGGGACTCTTCTCATCTATAAGAATCGTATGGAGGAAACTTCAACAGTCAAAATGACTACACATTCAGCCATTACTAAAACACTGGAGTCTTGTTGTTTCAGCTGCTTATGTCTCCTTGCTGGCTCTCTGGTCTCATGCATGGCGCTTTGCAAGTTTTGTCCATGAGACACAGTGGCTCCGACCACCTTGCATGTATGTCTAATATGGTTATATAATTCATCTACTTGCCGTTTGGATAACATCAAATGCTCAGCTTTTTCACCTTTAAGCCTTGCCTGTGTATCTGACCTTAGCTTGTGAACCTGTTCAAAGCAGGTTGCTGTTGGTCAGGAAGAGGGCAAAGAAGACCTTCAATCTGACAAATGCTGAAGCACTGACCCTTTCATCTGCACCTAATTGCACTGTTAAAGTTATTATATTTAAAGAATTTAAAATTGCCTCATTTAGCAAACACTCAGATTTGACCACAAGTGATTTATTTGACCTGACTATCATTGAGTATTTTAGAAAAATGTACTTAGGCATGAAACTCTGTTCACTGTTCACAGCAACCTGGGACTTTTATTTAATAAATGGCGATGCAGTATTGTAACTGTGCATGTAAGTAATTAGTCCCATTTATCTACCGTGCAAATGTTCCAGTAATTAATGTTGCATGTCTCCCTTCCACTGTTTGGTACAGCTGAAAGGATGTAGACTGTGGTGTATTTTTAAACATCCAGATGTGAATGTTTAAAAAAAATCAGGACGAAGCTCCACATCAACTTGTCCGTTTAATAAATAACAGTCATGAGTTGCAAGGTACACACTGTTTCACATTGTTCTGTCCGTTGTCGTGACAAAATAACACACATGGAGGTCTTTGCAACTCAGTAACAGATGCAGAACAATCCATTTCAAGCAACAATGCATGACACATTTTTTTTTAAATATGAGTTTTTCTGTTTAACTTAACCACAGGGGCATTTAGCAAGTTCACCATTTGGAGTGTTGGCTTCATGACTGTTCACACTGTTCAAATGTTTCACTACATACGAACAGTATTTAATTCAGTCCCTGAAGGCTTTATATTTGAAGTTGCTTCAAAAACTCCAGATGGCCTCCACATGCAAATCTCACAATAATAAATTAATCATTATTTATTATTCTTCCATTGAGCCTGTTCTAATTATCCTTTGTTGTTTTTGTCTGTTTTAACAAGACAAAAATCTTTGGAACACAGAATATCAATGCTGAACATCAACCAATATCCTTTAGTGGTAAATTTTTGTAAATGAAAATGAAGAAAGATGCTGTTCAAGTCAGACTGTATTTTAAGATAGACATAATAAACCCACTGATCTGCACTAGAGCAATAATTCAAGCCCAGTTAAAACTTGTGGAAATTATAATGAAATTACTACTCTGAGCACTCAAAATACTTTTTACTACTAGGCTCCTTCACCCAATCACACACACAGACACATTCATACAGTGCTTTTTATTTTGTGCTTATAAGCGCTTTGTCAAACATTCATACTCCAGTTAATGAATTGAGGACAACTTGGGGTTCAGTATCTTGCAGTAGCTGTACTTTGACATGCAGACTGAATGAGCCCGGAATTGAACCACCGACCTTCCAATCAGCACTCAACTGCCTGAACCACAGCCACTCAACTGGAGCCAGCATCTTGCAGCAATCTGTGGCATTACATTTTAAGCTAAGGTAAGGTAACTTCAACCTCAAGGTATAATACACTGCTGAAAAAAATGTGACAGACATGGAAGGGTCTGTAGAAGCTGTGGAAAATGTTTTTCTGCTGTAACATTGTTCAGCATAACCTGTTTGGTGGTGGGACAGTGATAGTCTTGGAAGGCATATCCATGGAGGGACGCACAGACCTCTACAGGCTAGGCACTGGCACCCTGACTGCCATTAGTTATCAGGATGAAATCCTTGGACCCATTGTCAGACCCTACACTGGTGCATTGTCAGGCATGCATACAAGCACGTGGGGGCCATACAAACTACTGAGTAGCATTTTGAGTTACTGCAATGAAATTTCACCAAAATGGACTAGCCTGCCGTATCACTTTTTCACTTTGATTTTTGGGATGTCTTTGAATTCAGCTCTCTGTAGGTTGATAATTTTCATCTGATGTGTTTTCAAAGTGTTCCTTTAATTTTTTTGAGCAGTGTAGTTCAAGACTGTATTTTGAGTAATGAATTCTTTCATCCTGTTAAGTGGGTTTTTTTTCCAAGAGACTTAGACCTGATGCACTGAAATGGTTAACTAAAAACACGTTTTTATTGCAACAAATGAAACAAAGGTAATGCAAGGTGAACTTAAAAGGTGCTTCTC
Source organism: Heterochromis multidens (assembly GCA_015108495.1). Taxonomy (NCBI): domain Eukaryota; kingdom Metazoa; phylum Chordata; class Actinopteri; order Cichliformes; family Cichlidae; genus Heterochromis; species Heterochromis multidens. Next base: position 3,824 of record VUQS01045930.1, read on the forward strand.
TCAGAAGATAGGTTTGAGTTCCTCCGCCGGACAAATCTGCAAGGATTCACAGACAGGTGGTTACTTTGTATGACTGGGCACCTAACCAAGTGTGAGTGTTTTATGGGGAAGGTGGCTAGACTTACTGGATTCCCTCAGCTCAGCTCCCAGGTCAGTTTATCCAAAGTCTCTTTATCAAGTCTAAATCCAAATCTCTGTCAAATCCGTTTCACGGGTAAAACTCCCACTCTCAGCTGGCTCAGATCCCCGAAACTCACTCAGCTTTCCAGGGGGGTGCAGGTGGATGTGAGGCAGGCTAACTCCTGAAACAGCCCTTCTTGTTCAGGAAGCAGATCTGGGATGAGGAAGCACAGGTAAGGTAAGTTGGCAGGGTGAGCTATAAGTAAATGCAGGTAACACAAGCTGTACACTCAGAATGATACTACCACAGTGTAGTACAACAATCCAGCAGCAAATGACAAGGAAAGCCGGGCTTAAATACTGCAGCTTAGTAGTATGAGGAACAGGTGTGGCAAATGGGATTTGGATGGGCATGCCCACTTTAAAGGAGGCAAGCAGAGCTAATCACACAGACACACTAGAGAGACACAGAGCAGCAGAGGAGAGAGAGACGGACAGAGAGATGGCAGATCTGCACCCGGAGGGGTGCCAAGGGAGACCATAACACATCCTGTCCTCTGCTTTGTTCATGTGTGATTCATTAAGGTTGCCTAGTAATAAAAGATATCAGTTACGTTTTGTAACTAAAAAATTTTTAAAAATTAGAGTTCAATTCAATTCAATTTTATTTATAGAGCGCCAAATCACAACAACAGTTGCCTCAAGGCACTTTATATTGTAGGGTAAAGACCCTACAATAATAAGAAAAACCCCAACAATCAAACAACCCCCTATGAGCAAGCACTTGGTGACAGTGGGAAGGAAAAACTCCCTTTTGACAGGAAGAAACCTCCGGCAGAACCAGGCTCAGGGAGGGGCAGCCATCTGCCGCGACTGGTTGGGGGTGAGGGGAGGAAGACAGGACAAAAGACACAAGTGTGATTTGAACAGAAATCTGCCGGATTCCAATACTGGGACAGGTTGTTAAAATATGTAGGACCATAGCCAATGTATATTGTCAGTCACAGCAACACATTCTCAGGCCCTTTTCACACGTAAAAGTCCAAAGTGAAGCCTGAACAAAGGTTCATGTGTTTGGTCCATTGCATACATTTTCATGAGGTGAGGATGAGGATGGAAGGTGGACCCAAAAGCAGACTTGAAGATGGAGTGGCAAAAACAAAAACAACCTTTATTTGACAAAGTTGTATCCAACAAAAGGCAAAACACAAAGTCCATAAAGTAAGCAGAGAAACCTCAGGGGTAGACAGGCGGGGAACAAACAGTATGATGTAACACTGAACATAGGAAGACAGAGACAATAAATACATACTAGATAATGAGGGAAGAAGGGGCAGGTGGGAAGCAAGGCTGAAAACTATAAACATAACGAGGCAGGGGGATGTAAAAACTGAACACACGAGACAAAGGTTACCAAAATAAAACAGGACTAAACTGGAGAGCTAAACTAAGGACACCTAAAGTCTAAGGAGGGTAACAACCACCGATGAAACGGGATAAATACAAAGGAAAAAACACAAAGGTGACCAGTAAGCAAACAAACTAAACAATGACAACAGAACTCAGATGTCCAAAGAACATAAAACGCTGGGTCCTTGACCCAGGACCATGACATGCATTTGATTTGAATGCTTTTGGTTTCATATTGCAATTATGCAAGTGCACAAACTTTACATGTGACATGGGATGCATCTCTATACATGTGTAAGTTTGTAGAAGGGCTTGTCTCATGTAGCAGCATTCAATTCATGGAGTAATATGATTGAACACTTTATATTATTTGTATACTGCCACTGCAGTGTATTTATCTTCAAGACTGGTTGCTCTGCTATCCTCCAATATCCTTTCTCTCATCCTTTATAAAAACACCTGGAAAGTGTGTGCATTTTTAATGTCCTTTAATGTAAAACTTCCTGAACTGTGCTACTGACGCTATTTTTTTCTTTTCAGTTCTGACAATTGAATGCAGTATTTCCTATAATCAATCTGAAAGACTGAACCGTCAAAAAGAAAATAAATGTTTTCACATCAAAAAATAAACACTAACCAAGCTATGGTTCAGTTTCATACCAATTCCAAGAACTGGCTATTTGGTTATTTGGCTGTGCCTGTGGTCCAAAGCAGACATGTTATGTGTAAAAACACCCTGAATTATCATTTTTCTCTTCTCATCTGTCCTACTACTTTTCTATGATTTTAAAGCTGGCATTTAAACACTGTGGGTAAGCTATTAATCAATTCATAACTATGCCAAAGAAAAACAAACACTAAGTCCAGTCATGAATCTTCATGGTAGAACAACCACATTCACTACACAACGTAGATTTATGGAGTAATTAAGGCCTGCAGAATTTCTCTGAATGGAAAATGTATGAAGTATGTTGCTGTGCTCTTTAGCCCAATACGTTATTGACTGGAGAGGTAAATACCTCCTTAAGTTCATTATTATCTGTAGCAGTTGGCTTATTTTATAGGAAGAAATTGTAATATTCTAAGAAGACCAAAACCAGCAATAAAGTTTTGTCTGCATAGCCAGAGTCTGAAATATCATATTTCCATGTGACCCAGATCGCTATAGCTGTAGCTATCGGTAGCTGGCAAATACGGAGAAATATTTGAGTCCACTTGAATCCATCTACATCATCAAACCCAAATTAGCTAAATTGGTGTTAGGATTATGAAGTGATCTTTGGGGAAAGATATTTCTTCCTTGTAAGGCTACCTGGTCCCTTAAAGTTTGAGAACCCCTGCTGTAGACTATTTTGACTGACAAAAAATTCTCCATTGAACCAAATGCATATTAACTGCTAAAAACAGTCTCTAACAAATACACTATCTATTCCAGTTTGAACAATATTTGCTAAAAATCTACAGTGCCCCACTGTTTAGGACCATAGGTATTTACTTAGAACCATAGGTATTTGTATAATGACACACCTGGCTAACCAGCGGTTTCACCGTCAGGTCAGGTCTTTCCCCTCATTATTCCGTGACAAATTAAGCAGAAAAAAGATCTTGAGTTGATTCTAAGTGTTAAATTTGCATTTGGAAGTTCTTCTTTCTCAATGTGAGGTCCAAAGAGATGTTGATGCAAAAGAAGGAGACTGAAAAACCAAAATAAACCTGTCAGACTTTAGGAGTGGCCAAATCAACAATCTGGTACATTATAAAACAGCAGGCATATACTATGCACAGTACTGACAGATGAACAGTAACATTGCTGGTTTGGGATTTTTATGAGATTTATTAACAGTAAGAAAAAAAAAGCAGCCTAACACCAGCCTCATGCTAATAATAAAAAATATATAATATTCATTCAAAGTACCTTTTAATTTACCACTGAAACTATTCAATTTAAGGTCTATTTTGTAATTCACCATGACAGCTAAGAAAACATAGCAGTGTGAGGGAAGTCTTTATTTTTCCATCTGTCCTAGTCGGTGTGTGATGTCTGTCAAATGAAGAAAAGATGAGTGTGGCCTGAAGGAGAGAAAGTACCAAATGTGCTGCTGAGAGAGTTATACAGCCAGACGTTTGGAGTCATTGCGCAATGCATTCAGTTACTAGACAAGACTGAGAATAAAGGAGTTTTTGATGACATAACAGTGGCATCTAAAGTTATTTATGACAGTTATTGTTGGACAAATTTCATGTGAAAGTTGTTTGGACAGTTGTGAACCTGTCATAGATTGGGAAAATCTTTTCTTAATAAGAATGTGGGCCCTTCACTATTTCAAATAAAATTTCCCATTTTCTCTCAGTCTGGGTGATTGATCACAAGAGACAGCCAAACTCTGTAGTTACCAGTATTTCACAGATGAAGCAACAGTTAACCTCATTAATGGCTGCTATCATATTTGTCTGCCTTGACATATCTCTGAAGATTTTTCCACTTGAAAACATCAACAAAGTCTAGTAAAGGGGAACAAACTATGACCTGTCTCTGTGTCTCTTATGCCATTTCCAGGATATTCTTTAAAACAATAAATTAGAGCTGACTTCTCCATTGCATAAGTAGATAGGTGGCCTTGTTGAAAAGGAATTATCCAGTAATGTCTGCAGTTACGGGCCCGTTTGAGTAAAGTAAAACACAGATGTGAAATCTGTAGATCTTCAAACTTGGGCTTGAATTTTAGACAAAATGAAATGAGCTGAAGCTCAGTTTCACTAAAACACCTGAAAACTACAGTAAAGCTTTAAATGTCTTTTTTTATATATCATAAAGCAATTCACAGGAGACTGAGATAATTCATTCCCTGCTTCAACATAATTTAGTTTCCTAAAGTATTTCACAACATTTAATTCAAGATGGCACTAGAGCAAATCATTATTACTCAAGGAATGCAGGTCTGTAACAAATTTACTGTATGGAACGTGGGTTCAATAAATATCTTTTTATATTTCCTCTGTGGTCTGTTTCTTTTGTGCTTTTACTTCACTGCAGCACTCTGCAGCAGAGTGATGATCAGATGCCAGATTGTATTACTCCACTGTACTGTCCACAGTTTTGTTTCTAAAGGAGTCAGCTCATTAAGTGTAAATGATGATAAATGTATTATTAATGTTGCGGTTTCTTTCTTATATCTGTGTTTTCCTTTGGACCATCTGGAAAAATACAGTATAACTCACTAAAGCATAACTTTTAAATATCACTGAAAATAACATTAATAGGCAAAAGGAAGTTCTGTTAGCAGATACCATGCCATAAAACCATTTAAAAAAAAAAAGCACACAACAACAAATAAAGAAAAGGATAGGAAGATCTTTAATAAGCTTATTTTTCTATAATAAAGGTAAGGCTATAGTCATGGGGTGGTTGATAAAATCGGAAAAGCACAGGATAAATGCAGTCCATTTACCATTTTCAAGGCCAAAGACCAATATCTCTGTACTGTTCTACACTCAGGAGTGGTACTGTATTAAAAACAGGCACAATTCTGTAGTGGAAATCACAGCACAGGCTCAGGAACACTTCTGAAAACCTTTGTCAAGGTTTGAAAAAAGGGAGAGGACATCATTATCACTTCCTAAGTTATGCCATCGAACATTTTTCCAACTTCAACCATACTCAAACCCATGACATGTATAGCTTTGGTATTTAAAGGAATGAGCAGTGAAACCAGCTGCCTTCAAATTCCTCCATCCTAGATTTTACTGTCTCTGACCTTTATTTGGTATCTGTGGGAAGACTCCCAGAGGTTTTGAAGCAGTAACACAGCAGAGTTAAGATAAAGGGAATCCCTCTCTGGTAACACCTTTGTTGTTGCACTTTTTTTTTTTTTAAACCCATTTTTCATGCTCAACGTTGATGCACTAATTCTTATTTCCTGTAGAGGCGGTAAAAGAATGCAATATCAATATGGAGTGTGTTTGAGCTTGAAATAAAAAAAGATTACAAGGTGGGTTTCATACCAGCAACATCTGCAAAGAGAGCAAAGATGAAAATCACTCCACTCTTCCTTTTGAAAGTGTTACTAGTGTTGTGTGTCAGACTTATTGCTTAACATACCACCATGGTTTAATTACAGACTTCCTCTATGTGGTAGCTGTTACACTTTGTTGGTACAAGCAATTGCTGCAAATGAAAACTTTTTTAAAGTTATTAATTGGCTTTTTGAGTAATTGAGGAAAAGTTAAAAAACTTTGAACTTTATATTATTTGCATAAAGTCTCATGTCATCATTCAGTTTAGATTAAAATCACAGATGAGTTAGGCAAAGGTGGATAACCAGCTTGACCAAGATCTGCAGACACTTGGAGGCCCCATGATGTCCATGTATTTATGGTAATAAGCATCACAAGAACACAATGAATAAGACTAAGAGCCAACAGCCAACAGTGTTTGCACTATGCAGTAATGAGGTAGGACCAACCAAACTGCAGCATCAGGAAAATAAAGGAAAATGTGTGACAAAAGCCTAAAAAGTGCAATTCATTAACTGGCCACTTGAGTCATGCATATTTAGGGATGGCTGCTTTAAGTGCAGAACGGCTTGGGCTACACAGGCACAGGGAGTTTGCATTTTCTTCCTGTGCCTGTGTGGGTTCTCTCCGGGTACTCCAGCTTCCTCACACAGTCCAAAGATGTGTTGCATGTTAATTTCTAATTCTAAGTTGACCATGAGTGTGAATGGATGTCTGTGTCTTTGTGTAAGCTCTGTGATAGACTGGCTACCTGAGTATCCCACCTTTAATCCTATGACAGTTGGGATAGGCCTGAATTGGATAAGTGGAAAAAAAAAATGCATGGATGGATGAATGGATGGACCTTATCCACAAACCAGTTGGTGATGTCACCATGGCTATGTCAATAATATAATATACAGTCTATCAGAGAGACACTTCTGCCAGTGCTGTTTTTAATCAGGCAGAAGAGATGCTGGTTGCTAGTGCTATTTTGTTTTGCTCTGCTTTGGCTTATTGTTGATGCAGTTGTTGTTTATCTCACTCACTCATCATGAGTGGTGGTTTAATTTTAACAGTACTGGTTGGTATCTGGGACTCTAGGAAACATGGATTGTGGAAACAGTGTGTAAGCAATTTGCCCCAAGGCCACCCAAGTGAGTTATTCCAGCCCTGGAGTTATGAGGTGTCATCTGAAACAAGTGCCATATTTTCATAATGTTTTAGGAAAATGTCCAAAAATTAATTGTCACTTTATATGTTGCATAACATCCTTAATGTATTACTCAGATCAATCGTGTGTTTCATCTATCAAAATTCCTAAGGAAAAAAAAAAGCTCAAGTTCTCTTTGCTCCAAATAAAATTTGAACCTGGATTTTATGAATCCTGAAACTATTTCAAGCTGTCTTCAGTATGAACTAGAACTACAGAATGTCAGCTTACAATATACAGACGCACTGAGTAGCAGATACCAGGCAGTCTCAGTGGTAATTAGCAACAGCCAACAAAGTTGCTGTTGATGGCTGGTTGTTATATTTCTGCCTGAAGCTGTGAGCAGAACAACATAACATCTTATCATGTGAATCACTAGGATTATGTTCAACAAAAGGAAAAAGTTCTGTCAAGCATTACCTGTTAAATCTGTGAATGTGCACAAAAAGGAAAGCTGACAGGTCGCAGCTTAATTTCCCATCATGCCTCCGTCTCTTTCACATAGGCACAAAAATAGGGACAGACAGCCAAAGAAGAAAAAACAGAGAACAGAGAGAACTGGGAACATCTGCAACTCTTAAATATCCACATGAAAATCTGTTGAAAACATTATTCTTCCTTTTTATTTGTTCTTGCAAAAGTGACTTTTAGACACTTTGGAACATGGAAAATATACTGAAAAAGCTGAGTTATTGACAGAGTTTTTGTTTATACTACATAAATTTGTATGCAGATTACTACTGGATGTGGAGAGACGTTTAATATCTTATAAGATTGAAGATTGAAGCATAAATAAAAAATCTACAGGGAGTCTTTTTACCTAAACCCTGTTTAGTGTCAGCAGAACTGCTGCTGAGTGATCTCAGCCCGGATGAAAATGTGTGAAAAAAGGGTTGAAGGAGTTTGGTGCGCTCTATTCTGGTCAAGATCAGGTTGACTGTTGGCTGAACAGTGTTGAGGTGCACGGGGAGTTTTGATAGGAGGCAACCGACATGATGCCCAAAGCCAGCAGTAGATTATATATCTCACACATCTGTGGAAACTCTTTAAGAGACTTACACACCAAGCATTTCGGAAATCCTGTGAGTCCCCAAGCACTGAGGCCAAGCTGAGCCATCTAGTTGTGTTGTGCTCCCCTCACTGTGAATATTATGTCCAGTTCAATCACCTGGGCATAAGTTTGGATGAATGCCACTGGAGGATAAATTTTAAATCATGGTCTTGAAATTCAGTCGGTCAGGTTAAAAGCTGCATCCTGAGGTACTAGACCAAAGGCACGGTATCTGTGTGGTGGAAAGTTTAGAGCTGTAAAACACAGAATTTCCTTAATACAGTTTCAAAAAGGAAGAAGCAAGTATTAAGTCCCTGTGTTGGAGAAAGGAACTGGAAAAAACTGAGCGTGCCAAACCAAAAAAGGCACTCCAAGAATAAACTAAAAAGTGCAGATATCGCTTTGTAATTTGATTATGAATATGTTCTGAGTACAATAAGAAATATTTTTAATAGAGACAATAAACAGAAAAAGTTTGATTAATTCTTTTTAATTTTGCTTTTGCGATCTTTAATCTTGATCAAGTAATTACCTGTAAAAGTGATGTGACTCACCTTAGAACCTTAGAACAGCATGCATATAGCCCCTTTCTAACATTGTTGTAAACAGATGGCAAACACAGGCTGCTGAGCAATTTAAAAAAATATTATCTATTTTTTTTAACAAAAAAATACTGACTGTGATAAGGGACAAAAAAAAGATTGGGTACAGAATATTGAGGTTTTGCAGACATGTGACCGCTAGCCATGTTACATTTACTTGTCTGCCATTTTGGACATGTGACAATCATGTTGACACTGTAGGGTCAAATAACTAAGGTCCCAGTCATACAGATCACTGGCAACCACTTCAATTCAATTCAATTTTATTTATATAGCGCCAAATCACAACAAAAGGCGCCTCAAGGCACTTTATATTGTAAGGTAAAGACCCAACAATAATACAGAGAAAACCCCCAACAATCAAGCGACCCCCTATGAGCAAGCACTTGGCAACAGTGGGAAGGAAACCACTGGTTGCAAGGGAAAATGTGTATTCCCTGACCATTTGGATAATGGTTGCTGGAGGTTAATGGCAATCTCTATGAAATCAGTTGCTAAAGCCCAAGTCACACAGACCTAGAGACCAGTCATTGACCCCCTGGCAACCCCTGGTCACTAGGGAAAAATAGGTATTTCCCAACCAAAAAACCTCCTTGCAATTGCTTTGGTCCCTAGCACATTGCTGTGGTTGCCTGTAGTTTGCATGGAACTTGTCTACAAACACTCACCAGCTACTCTCCGAGTGGTAGTGAAACTGTCAAAAGTGCAACACAAACCAGAAACAAACTGTTTACCTTCACAGCAAAAGTTGTGACTTTTAAAATCTGCTACAGTGCTAATGCACAACTTACTTTGAAGGTAAACACTGAACGTTTTTGGTTTGCGTCACCTTTTTTCAAGTTTTACTACCGCTTGCCTAGTCATTGGCAAGTGTTTGCAGACAAGTCAGTGTGTTCTGTGCAAGCTACAGGTGATCACAGAAATCTGCTAGTGACCAAAGCAATCATAAGGAGGTTTTTGGTGCAGCACCCTCTTTGCAACCACTTTCATCTGAAGACAGCCAGCAACCTCCAGGAACCACTCACCAATCAGTCAGGAAATATCCATTTTTTTTGCTGGTGGCCTGAGGTTGTATCAGTTATGGCAGACAACCCTCAAGTAATGCACACATGACATCATGCAAGGAACCTCTATAGCAGGAGTTCAATGATACATCTAGAGTTGCAGCAGTCTTTTCCACCAGTAATGCCAGTTCATTAAAAATAATTTGTTTAGAAAACCATGTGTTATAATCTTAGGAATGTTTTTGTGTTAGCACTATGGAAATGTTCACACCTATTACACATTTCTGGATATCTATGTTAAGAGTACATGACAATTCTTCAGTAATATCCACCCAAAAACTGCTTAACAGTAGGACAGCACTACAGCAAATGCATTAAGGTGCCTTCAACTTCACAAACATGCTAACACAATTTTGATGACATATGATCAATTTTTTGCAGCGTGCAGGTTGAGATATACGCTCTGTGTATTTTTGTATCTAAATTTGATATTTTTAGTATTCCTATTGTGCTGTAGTCAAGGTCACAATCCAGGTTTGTTTGTTTTTTAGCTGGTGATTTTTAAAACCTAAATTTGAAAATTACACATGTGGTTATGAATTTGGCTGAAAGTCCAATCCCCTCCACACAAACAGGTAAGAACAGAACATTCAAAAGATTTGGCTTCAAAGCCAGAGAGGCACTGACATTTATTTGCTTTTAAGCAAGGCTGCTTTCACA
>VUQS01045932.1:0-20131 GCA_015108495.1 Heterochromis multidens
TCTTATATTTCTACTGTATTTTCCATATGCTGTTCTTATAATTGTTTTTATTGTTTTAAAATCATCATTTATTCTATTTATCTATTTTATATGTGGATTTATTTTTTTTTTTGTTTGGCATCTGCTGTGGACAGCAAGGGAATAATTTCATTGTACAGGGAAACATGTTTCTTTACTGTGCATATGGCAATAAAGAGAGAGACCAAATGTTTAATAATCCACATTTAACAGTTTTACTCTTTGGTGCAGTTGAGGATGCTATATTGATCTTTCTTTATGAATTTTTATGCTTAAATTGTTTTTTGCTCATTTTTGGTTTGTTTTTTGATGGTCTGGGAGCAGACACAGTCTCTATGGGGATGGGGTTTTGGGGGGATGACAGGAAGAGAGAAGCTGCAGAGATGTGTGTAAGACTGCAACTCTGCTTCCTGATCTCAACTCTGGATAGTCACATTCTGGGGGGTTTAAATTTGTCCCGATTTCTAGAAATGAGAGCTGCTCCATCCAAAGTGGGATGGATGCCGTCTCTCCTAACAAGACCAGGTTTTCCCCAGAAAGTTTCCCAATTATCTATAAAGCCCACATCGTTTTTTTGGACACCACTCAGACAGCCAGCAATTTAAGGAGAACATGCGGCTAAACATGTCACTCCTGGTCTGATTGGGGATGGGATTAATATTAATTAATTTTTATTATTTATTATTTATACACTTTATCTTTTGTTTTTGCTTTTTTGTTTTTTTTAATGTATTCTTTATGTTGATGATGGACACAATAAACACACTTTCTCAAATTTTGGCATTAATGTAAATGTAAGTATATTGTTTACTGTTCCATTTTAGGGGGGTGGGATTATATTTATACTATATGCCTAATGTATTTTGGTAATTGTGAGAGCAGCACAAAATCTGAAAACTGAAAAGTCTGACTTAGAGTGGGATGTTTAATGAAATGTAGCATGCTCTTAACATAATGAGTTGAAACTTACAAACCTAAATGGTGTTTTTGTTAATCCAAAGCCAATAAAACAGATATTAGGATATTAAAGATAAAGTTATGGTTATTGTATACATTATCACTATTTTCTAGTCTGCTTTGAATTTAAACAACTTCTTCAGAAATTTTTTGACCAAAGAAAATAAACAAGTAAAGTATTCCGCATATACAATATTAAACCATTAAAGTGGAGCTGTCTATTCCTGTGTACGTAACTGTTGTCTATGTAGAAAAAAAAGTAGGAAGCAGGGTGATCAAAAACATGCACAATGAGCAAAAACCATTTGTGTATATAAATAAGAAATTGACAAAACCCATCTCGATTAAAAGAAGTCTCGTATTTAGTTGTTATTATAACACGTCTGTTTTAAGTGACCACTTCCTCCTCGTCAGAACAAATTCTACACTGTCTGTCAATTAGTACAATGCATTGTAGTTAAAACCATTAGTAGAGCAATCCTCAGGCACTCAGGCACATCCCACTCTAAGTCAGACTTTTCAGTTTTCATCTGTGCTCCAGACTGAAAACAAGTGCAATTTAGACAAGATTTCAGCTGTTAAAATAATATTTAAATAGTTTTTAAGCCCAATTCTGTATTGTGGAAATCACATAATATTTGGCTAAATTTGTGTATTGTATGTGAAGCACATTAAAAGGCTGCTTTGGTTTAATGTTAGCTCTGGTTTCTAATTTTATGTACTTTTGGATATCATCACATCTGACAGTGTTTACAGTGCATAAAGGCTTTCCTTTGAGAACTCCACTGTGAATCTTTTTGCTCTGATTAACAATGAGAACTGAGTGAAAAGAAGCCAGATCTGTCAGACAAACAATGACAGGTTTTGTTGTGATGCATCATTTGCATTTTGATGACTTACAAGCCAGTCATAATCTTTCCCAATCCTCAATGCACAGACCTCAAACCCATGAAGCCTAAAAACAAATCTCTTGATGCTTCATTGTAGGTAGCAATGCCAGCATGATGCTTTCCATTGAAAAGAACAGCAGTGTTTGAATTTATCTTGCCAAGTTTCAATGATTTACACATGTAAAGTTGTCTGCTGTCTTTTTAAATTATTTTAAGGAAATAGTTCACATAAAAGGCTTCACAAAACTGAATACAACCAAGCAAATATCAAAGCCAGGCAGTTCACTGACATAGTGGTCAAATTATAGCCTGATCAGATGCATCTGTGCATCTTTAAATGCTCTATGGATGAAAAGACTTTAGCATAATTTGCACAGAGGAAGAAGAGACTGCCAACAGTTTTCACTAATGAGCCAGGGATTGTTAGACCAAGACTCAAATAATCCATATTCAAATAGGGAGACAATGTTATGTTATGTACAGTATATAACAGCTTCTGCAAAACAACAAATATTTATATAAAGGTAGAAATCTTCATTTTTATCTAGTTAATATATTCATGTGAGACTTAATCAATATTTTTATAATTTGATACTTCATTTTACCTCGTAATTATTTTTCCCATACAAGATCTCAAACATCATAACATATTTTCAGTGACAGGCAGAAAAATTACTCAAAAGTTTTTTTAAAGTATTATTATTAATAAACTAGATGGTAATATTATTGATAATATCCCTCAGAGAGATTGGAGCATCAGGTAAATGCAGTGATTTTAGATCCTTTCTGGATGTACTATGCTTGCCCTTTAACTATAAAACCAAGTGAGACTTTTTTTTTTCATTGCCAAATCAGACCTCTTACTTTTCATGCTAATTACCACTTTAGTTTACTTGAGAATAGGGGGACATATACAGGGGACAACCTGTGGAAAATTGAATTTGAAAAAGCATTATTTTTTAAGAAGAAAATCAGAAAAGAATATTATATAAATGTGATCCAACTCTGCATTATGTAGATGGTAGCAAAACAGTGTACATAAAAGTTTTAACAAGGTCATTGGAGTGAAATAAAATTGCCTGAGCTTCACCCAGTGCTCTTTGCATGCATCATGCACCTTCATCCACTCGTTAATAATTCAGAGTGAGGTGACAAAAGTCAGGATTTACTGCTTAATGAGTAAAAGCCGGTGCAGAACAGTTTTGACATAACACAGTACGGATGCAGTATTGGGATTACATCAAGGCTGAATTAACAAAGGAGCAAATCGGGCAACAGCCTGGAGCCCTATACAGCTCTGGGGCTGTCCAATGCTCCAGGCTTACTGTGCAGCAGCTTTTCTTGCGTTAAATTAATTAAACATTTGTTTGCATTTATTTGGGAATATTCACAAATAAACCACTGTACCAGTTTGTAAGCTAAGGGCAATGAGGTGAGTCCTTGATCTTGAAACCTTGTCTTGAGGCCAGTTTGTGTAACTGCATAGAATTTCTTAACCTGAACCAAAATTCAGAATAAAAGAACAAGCCATCAGATCAAGCCTGCTTCTACTCTTTATTCATGTTGCATATTGCTAAATGAATGTTTTTAATCAAATTACCACAAAAGAAGTTGGAGTTCGTGTGGAGTTTGCATGTTCTCCCAGTGTCTGCGTGTGTTCTCACCGGGTACTCTGGCTTCCTCCCACAGGCCAAAGACACGCAGTTAGTGGGGTTAGGTTAAATGGTGAATCTGAAATGCCTATAGGTGTGAATGTGAGTGTGAATGGTTGTCTGTCTCTCTGTGTTAGCCTTGCGACAGACTGGCGATCTGTCCAGGGTGTACCCCGCCTCTTGCCCTATGGCAGCTGAGATAAGCTCCAGCCCTCACGCGGCCCTGAATTGGATAAGCGGAAGAGAAAGAATAGATGGAAGTTGAGGTTTGGGAAATGTTTCATAATAAAAAACCATATATATAGACTGTAAATGGAGATGAAGGTAGTCACTGACTGGTTTGTGGACTGGTTTTGAAGCCTTGTTATTTTTGTCATTTTAACCCTTATCTTATTGGTTCTTTGAAATCAGATATGACAACAGATAGATATGCCTGAGATAACAAAGACACTGCATGTTCACACAGTACTGATCTGTCAGTCACAAAAGTAGCCACAAACTAAAGCATACTCTTCTGTATTGCTTATTTTACTCTAAATGGGACCATAATTTGCAAAATGAACATCATGCTTTCTTATATAGAACTCAGCACTAGCTATTGAAACAATAAACTCATAGGGAAGGAAGGTTTTTACTGAGGCTGTAAATCAAGGCAGCATTAGGATCGGTTTCTCATAGGCTTCTACATGTACACAATTGGACTCCATTTGCAACTAGAGAAGCTGCCCTTAGTGGTCATTCGAAAGAATGCAAGTTTAATACAATTACATACTGGCTTCCATTTTTTTCTGAATAAACATTACTAAGACGTTCTACATTTTTACAGCTGTACTATATTTAGCTTTTTGATTTTGGCAAAAACTATGTGTGTCTGTCATTATCTGTGTATTGTATATTGATGTAGACCAAGAGCTGCAGTAAGTCATTTGTCAAGGCGAGTAAGTAAAATCTTTTTTAAACTGTTATTTTAATCCTCATGGAGATTTTAAAGCTGTGTGTATGCCTACTAAGTATTTTAACCAAACTTTGTCTTATTGTTTTGAATAATTATTTTACATTATTAATTTATATGATTCATATACAATATATATCATTGAAATGACCTGTTAAAATTCAGACCTTTACCTCACTGAGCAAATAAATAAAGATAATGCATTGATGTATCACGTGAGTTGAGGGGAACTGCTTTGCACACATTTTTTAGTCCAAACTGAAAGCCAAATGTATTTTTTTTATATGAAAATGGTCAAATTAAAACATTTTGATTATTGCTCTAACATGTGTGCTATCAACAAGTCATTGACAGAAGGCTCCAAAACCAGTCGGTCAAACCCTAATTTGTAATCAACTCACATCCAAAGTGTCTGTCTCTTCCCTTCTGTCCCCGGCCCAACAGACCACATTTAGGACAGTCACACCAAGGACATCCATTATGAGTCACATTATCCTCTGGTTCAGTAATAAATAATTGCCCACATCCTAATTTACTCCCCATACCTTCCTCTTCACTCACCACTGTAAATGGCTCTACTGCCACAAGATGGCGACAGCACCAAGCAAAAACCCAGAGTGCACTTGACAACTTCTCTGCCTCCAGACACAAAGCCCGTGACATCATCTGCGGAGGGACAGAGGGTGTGCGAAGGACAAATGTCTTGAAATGCATTACATCATTCGCCACTAATATGATAATATATCTCAAGCAGTGAGTGTGGTGCCAAGCATGAGAGGGGCCATAATCCATACAACAGCCGCTTCAAATGGGAACAAGGGGATAAAATGGAAGTGCTGGTGAGGGAGGAGAGAAGGGGGGTCCAAACTGGAGTCGGGAGTGCAGTGCTGAAGGTTATTCCAGACATTATTCCTCAATGTGAACGGGAGAAGAGAGGAGACAATAATCATAGTACACACTAAGCAAAGGAAAGCTTTAATGCTGTCTGTCTTCTGTCCTTGTCTGCCTTTACCCTGACACATCTGTAATTTCTTTCTTTACTTTGCTCTTTTCTCTGCTACCACTTCACTCATTTTTCTTGTCATTAGTGGAAAAATAGTGAAGATGCCACTGAAGAGAAAAAATTAGACATGGGTGAGAAAGGGGGTGAAAGAAGGGGAAAGAAAGACTGATAAGTATAAGACTGGATGGAAGAGTTGAAAAACTGATAAAGGACAAGACTTGAGAGACTTAGAAATTAGAGGAAAATGAAGAAGTAATTAAGAGAGATGGCAGATAAGGATAAAGAGGATAAAACAGCAGATATAAAAGGAGAATTGAAGCTATAGCAAAATCCAAAAAAGAGGGAGAACGATGGCATAGTGGTAGGAGGAAAATGAAAGAGGACAGGTGAAAGAGTATGAGATCAAAGGATGCTAGAAAGATGAGAAAGGGACAAGATGGAGAGAGAGAGAGAGAGCAAAAGGAGAGCAGAGGAGGACTAATGCCAGGTGAAAGGAAAGGTGTTGAGAGAAAATTAGAATATTATATGTGAGAAGGAGTGACAAGTTGAAGCAAATAGAGAGACGAACAGACACTGAAAGGAATGATGGGAGATCTAAACTGCAAGAGGGAGAGAGAAGATTTAAAACAATAATGAGAATAAAGGAGAGGAGAAACACAGACTGGCAAAATGAAGCAAGGGAAGAGGAAAGGAAGACTCATTTCAGGAGACACCCCGAAATGAGTTTTAAATGAGAGGAGTGACTAAGACTCAGCAGATGTTTGTTTTGGCTTTGTGTGCTGAGCGCCACTGTCTCACTCTCACTCAGGTAAACACTATCACTCTTGCTTGTGTGCTATACATAGACACACTTACTTTGCACTCCAGTCTGCTTGACATGAGAAACTGTCATAACAACTGTTTGAGTGCTGTATACTGAGGTAGATGTTGGTGTAAGTATGACCTAAATAAACAACAGCACATGAGGTGCACAAACTACATTTAAAGTATTTTTAGCTGCATCCCGGAGTCTCATTTATAAAATCAATAAAATATAATTTTATAAAATAAGCTCTCTGAAAATTAGGTTTTGGCAGCATAAATAAAAGGAGCTTTTACCAATGTTCTTATGAAACCGTGTCTTCTTTTATTTTCTTTAATACTGTGAAAAAATAATTACATAGAATTTGAAAAAAAAACTGAAATAAACAAAAACCATGAAAATAAAAGAACATTTCAATAATATCTTGTATGTTTTGTTTACAGTTTCTTTTCTTGACAAAAGGATAAACAAGAAACCCAACAAGAACATAATACACGTGAATAATATACAGGGATATAAAAAAAAGAATTGGATTATGGAGAGTATATGCTTACTTAAGCACACAGGCTGTCCCTCTCGTCATTGTGTCCACCACCACTTCACACATTTTTAAGTGCAAGTCCTCATCACTGTACTGATCATTGTCATCATATGCTTTAAGACATCAAGCAGAACATCAGTTAATCTTGTTCACTCGTGCAGCTGTTTCAGAGAGCAGACAGGCTCAGCAGCTGGATGAGGGACAAGTGGACCAGTTCAGCTTCGTCCTCATGTCTTAAGGCTATGCGATGTCTCCTTCTGTCTGTTTTACCAGCTGTTCTGCTTTTTACTAGGGTTTGACTGATATATTGTTTGAAAGGCAACAAAGGGCACTGTTCATTTTTTCCCAAAGTGCCACCATATGCATTATTTACATGGAACTTTTTAACTATTAAGAAGATAAAATATATACATGTTATGGAGTGCACCTTTTGAAGCAGTTAGAATCCTTAAGATTTTAGCACCAATAGAAGAGCAACGAGCCTGATAATTAAACTGAACTGCCCAATTTGCTAAGCCCCATTAACCCTTCCTATTCTAACAGGGCACATTATGCAAGGTAAAATAACGATAGTGTTCGCTCAAGACCACTCAAAGTTCTCGGCCCTTCAATTCAGAGGCAGGTACAAGAGTTTAGATCAGGTCAGAGCAGCTAACATTACCGTAATAGCATCAAGCATCCAGCTTTGCACTTTTTTATTTAATGTAAGTAACCTAATGTGACATATACATGTGCCTTTCTGTTTTGATTTAACAATACTTTGAAAGTCTGTTGTAATAATAGGATGTCCTGTTGTAAATCTTTAACTGGCCAGTCAGCATACATTAACAGAATGCTAGAGTTTTAAATTTAACTAAATGACATTATTTG
The DNA here is from genome assembly GCA_015108495.1 of Heterochromis multidens. Taxonomy (NCBI): domain Eukaryota; kingdom Metazoa; phylum Chordata; class Actinopteri; order Cichliformes; family Cichlidae; genus Heterochromis; species Heterochromis multidens. Next base: position 7,686 of record VUQS01045932.1, read on the forward strand.
TTTTTCATGTAGATTCTGCCATATGATTGATACTATATTTGTGAACACTAGAATAAAATTAGGGCTTTGTTGTCCAGAAGCAGGTGTAAATAATTATTTTTGCTGATTAGCTCCATTCACTGCTATTCATCATAGACTGCATATAAAACATGGTCTTAGCAACTGTGACTTCACGCCTTGGTTAGCAAATCCCTTTTGTGAAGCTTTGAGTGTTTTCTCAGTCAGCTTCTTGGTTCTCCAGACGTTATGAGCAGGTATGGATCTGGCAGCAAAATCGAAGGACACTGCAGCTTGAAAATCACAAGGAATGCCTCCCTAAAGCATACTCGACTTTATCCTCCTATATGACTCTAATCGAGACCATAATTTACAAAGTGAACATCATGTTGTATTCAGTAAGAGTTGGAACTAGTGATTGAGCCCACAAACTCATCAGGAAAGTGTTAACTGAAGTCATAGATAACAGGAGCAGAGGCCTATTTCTCCATAGACTTCTACACAAACTGACTTTTTTCCCCAACCATCAGCTGGTGATTAGAAAGAGTGCAGGTTTAAGGACTTCCTCTGCTTTTATTTCACTTGTCAGACCAGGACGCTACGTTTGTCTCTTAAATAATGACTGTGCTATTCACTGAGGGCAATCTTTTGAACACCACCTAGTTGAATTGCATCTAATCTCAGTACAGTATGGTTAACAGAAAGTAAGCAGGCTGGTAAATTAACCTTGCACTTTTTGTATAGAAAAGACCATCCTGAAAATTCTTTTGATACTGAGTACTGCTCTGCCCTCAGTCTGATTAGATACGAATGCTGAGCTATGATTAACTGTTTGGAGAATGTTTTAAAGGACAGTAGAATAGCATTGTGTGTTACTGCATTATTCTCTGTGACACCAAGTTTCTTATTAGCCAATATGTGTTTGGGAGTCAGGGTTTTTTTTTTTTTTTGTGTGTGTGCTATACTTCTCTGTGTCCCTTTGCGTCATTTTCATCTGATGCAGAAACTGTATTTCTCAGGACAAGCTTTCATTTGAACCTTGTGCATGGATTGACAAGTTTAAATCTGCCATCGGTGATTAAAATTACTACACTATTATAGGTTAATGAAACAACTAAAACACATTATCTTGGAATACCAGTACCAATTTGGTCTCAAATTAGGTTTGCTATAAACAGAGTATACACCTACATTATGCAGTAATAAGGCTGCAAAAAAATATTAATTTAACTGTTAAATATAAAATTTTTGTGTAGCCTAGCTGTGGTCAGGAGTGATCTCCATCATACCAGTAGGTGACAACATGACTTTTTGATCTCACTGATATTTGCTGAAAATATCAGTCAAACCCTAATTCTTAAAGTAAAGTGGTCCCCACATATTTCTAATGACATGAAAACACATGTGGGTTACATGTAGCCAAAACACACACACACTCAATCTCTTTCTCTCACACACACACACACACACACACACTGTCACATATGAACTTACATAAACACAATAAACACAAATGGCTGCTGCATTTGTTTCTCTGCTTAGTTCATTTTTTGCACAGTCTTTTGGCACTCACTGGAAACTCCAAAAGGTAAAAATGGACACCAAGCCACTTCAGTCACTCTTGGCCGGAGATGTCACAGCACAGCACAGCATGGAACAGAGCAGTTAACTGTGGGTCTGGCCTGAATCTAGCCTGTGTTGGCCTAGTTGAGACAGAATTTTGGCTATTTGTGGCCTGGCTGGGCAGTCGTTTTGGCCACAGACACACAAAACCCTTCTCACTTTTCACTGGGTTGATTAATTAGAACCCCTCTATCTGATGCATACAACATAAAATAAAATACTGTCTTTAAAAGTTAATACACACACTTTTGACTATAGTGGTAATGAATCACTATGAAGAAATACAAAAAAAAAGAATTTAAAATAGTGATTTTCTTAAAAAGAAACATGATTATGAAATAATTTAACAATGGATGAATGTCATGAGCTCATGAAGCTATATATTCTCTAAAAAAGACACCAGACATAAAAACATTTACGCAAGCTAGATAGATATGTTGTAATCTTGGAAGAAAGCCATGATGTGATGATTTTTTTTTCCATGAAAAGACAGGTTCATCCTCTAAATTTGGAAGCTTGTAGGTGGCAATTAATATGACACAGGGGAGAGAGTAGAGCAAAGAGTATCAGCACACATTGCAGTGAGAGGTACATATGGGAAAAAGGGGAGAAGGACATAAAATAACAACCTAGTGGAGTAAACACCTCCACATTCCCTTCCAAATGACACATTTTTTCATTGCTGAACCAAATCTAAACACATGTTCTGAATTTTTGGCATCTGTGGTGTCTTTTACATATTCATATGTCCCCACTGTCAACAAACCGTAAACAGTAAAGAGGTAAAAACTAAGTACCTAGATGGCCTGGCCATGTATTTGTTGGCCTCAGTACCTCCTCTATGTCAAATATACTCCTTCTACACAAAGTCGTAACGACATTGCAAGTCAGATGCAAAATACTGCGCAGCTACAACTCTGTAAAAAGGTTGTAAAGAGGTAATAGTATGCAATACCAAGGCTGTGATAACCATATAAATTTAAAAGGCTGCTCCATCTGCCATTCTTTTCTCTGAAAAGGTTTATATAGTGACCTTGGAGCTACAAGGTTCAATCTGATGTTCTAATCAGAAACAGTGTGTCTGTGGTTTCATTTCTCTGTGTTTATTCAAAACAGAGGCAATAAATACATTTTTTACAGTCCCTTAGCACACAATTACCATAATATACAGAGAGGGCTTGATAGGGCGGCTGATACACTCAATGATTACCTCTGGAGGTGCTGAGATTTCTAGTTTCCCTTTGCAGCCTGGGGTCTTTTTTTTTTTTAAAAACACCACTATTATCTGTGCTCAGTTTTAACTGCTGTAGAATAAAGATACAAGTGGGCGAACCTTTATTGCTTTCAGTCTCTCTTAACTGTCTGTTCAGTAAAGCACACACAGTGCAGTATGTGTTCTTAGGAAAAGGTAAAATTCCCAGGAGGTGCTAAAATGTGCACTGTCTTAATGTTCTGTGAACAATAAAAATTGAGAAATCCGGATTAGCCGAGGAACCTTATAACCTAAAGGTCAGTATATAGTGAAGACTGATGATGCTGCTGCTGTGGCATAAAAATCAACAAATGTGTGCCACCTTGGAAGCTGAAGTTTTGAAGTTATCCCATAGCGCAATCCAACCAAATCTCAGTAACAAAGCTCAGTGTGCAAACTTTAACAATTTTCTGTGGGATATTCATAGCAAATGACCAAACTGCTATTCAATTTTAGAGGAGCAACATTTTAAATGCTGATTATAACCCGGGGAGGGGGTTAAAGGTCAATCACATGCACCAAAAGCTGACACAACATAATGGAAAAATCTTGGACATAACATACTACCAAATATCTGTTGCAGTGAGGAAACCAGCATACTTACACATACTTTAAATGTGCAAAGTACCATATGAGCTAGATAGAATCCTCTGTACTTTCACTTTGATATGTTTGAACCTTCTCGTTGCTTGCAAAGTTTACAGCACAACTCAAACTGAGCAGCTGCTTCTTTTCCATCCATCAATTGAATGTCGTCAACATTTGAAAAAGGCAGTCCAATCAGAAGACTGGAAGTCAAAAAAAGAGTTTCACACCAAACAAGATATCCATCAAAGAGATTTGCCTTTGCCGGATATTCATCATTCTGAAGTGAAACTCGTCATGTTTTTCTAATTTAAGTCTACAACATCCACCTTAAAAACTCCATCCATCTCTTTTTAAAGGAACGTTTCCAATACGATGCCACATACACATTAAAAAGTGTCACCCAAAACGCTGAACCTTTGGTCCACAACTCCTTATAAAAATACTATAAAATGTTTCTGAATGCCATTTTTTTTCCCCGATACCGTTCCATATAAATATGGAAAAAAAATCTATTCTACTGTGCAAGTGATAGAAACAGATACGTTTTTGACACTTGAGGATAGGGGAGGTATCTTTTTGTACAAACTGCAGAAATTCATTTAATGAAAAGCGCTCCCACCTCGTTTCACAAAAACCGTTTATAGCATTGACCTTGAGTGAAATGTATAGAAATGCATCATGATAATAAAAATGAAATATGGGGAGGTGAAGGAGCATAGAAACGCTTGCTACTGCTCCGGTCATCTTAGATGTGGCATGTACAAAATCTCGTCATCCAGAGCATGTCATTGTCCACGCTTTACAAAAGAAGACACGTATTAATAGTTTTTATGTGTTGGCACATAAGCATTGGCACTCTGGTCACTCACCTTAAGAAGCTTTGTCCCATTTAAATCAAGGTAGATCTTGTAAGAAATGGCCATTGGGCGAGTTTTAGTGAGAAAAGGGGAGTCGAAAAGTGCCACATATATTCATAGTCCAAGCTGCCCCATTGATGCAATACATAGAAACAAATAGGTTTGCAAAGATCTGTGTGCATGTCTGTGTGTGTGAGCGTGTGTGTTCTGCAATATGTTAGTCACTAAATGTAAAACGTGTGACTAGCAGAGGGGTTTGCTGTAGGTCACTGTACTGCATCACAATGTATAGTTTTGTACAAGGAAACAACTTTAAAATGACCCTAATCTCCATGTGCGCTTATTTACAGAGATGGGGCGGCAGGACCATGTGATGGAGGGAAACAGTCCAAGAGCAGATTGAGAATTGCTGGAAGAGAAAGGATCCTTCGGCATCCCCTAAGCTCCTCTTCTTCGTCATGTCTTCAAAGTGCTCTTGCTGTCTTTTTGTCTGTTTTCTCTTGATTGTAGCTCTCGCTGTTGTTTTTATTGGAGCATAAACATTGCAGACAGAAGATCTTCCTAAATGTGTATGAATATCACTGTGCATGTGTTGTATGTATTGCTGTGAACTGTACCATATGCAATGCTGCTAACTGCTGGGTGTTTAACCAACTCAGAAAATTATCCGAATACCATGCAGTGGTTGGGATGAAAACAGAAAACAGATTCTTAGATGTTAATGGATAGATGTGTGAGAACTTCTTGAAATTTCAAAGATTTTTTTAATGTTTCTGTGTAATAAGTAATGCTCCTGCAAAAAGCAAGTCCAAAAGTGTGTATATCACTTTCTCACACATGAGTCTGCATCCGTTGCGTGTGTCTATGGGAATAGTCAGAGGGTGGAGATGAGTATGAGAAGCGGGTGGAGCTTCCATACTTTCCCAGCCCTGTTTCAGGACTTTGTTGTCCTGGCCCTGGCCCTGGCCCTGGTCCTGGTCCTGGTCCTGGTCCTGGTCCTGGTCCTTGCCCTGTCCCTTGTCCTGTTGGGTACATCTCATAGGCTGGCCCTTCCTCTATGGGCGGAGCAAAGCCCATGCGGTAGCTGGGATACTGGGAAGGGTATCCGTAGTTGTCATAAGCCAGTTGGGTGGTGCTGTCCAGCAGGCCGCAGTCCCCAGGGAAATCTCCAGGTGACTGAAGAGCTGGATTGGAAGGGGCTTGCTGGCTTTGTGCTGCCCTGGAGAAGGTGTTGAATTGGGCATAGGTAGCATGAGACATCCTGGAAGGTGGACGGGGGTCATAGCAGCCTGCTCTTGAGCCTGGCACTGCGCTAGGGGGAACTGCACCGCTGGCGGAAGCTGAGGGTCCGGTGGAAGTGGCTCCTGCTGGTCCGCTGCTTGGGTTTGGAGAGCGAAACTCTCCCTGGTAGTGGACGACACGGGACTGGGGGCGCGCCTCATCATGGGTCGTAGCACGGACATTGTAGTAGCCGTTGGTTGGATCCTGTGATCAGAAAAAAGAATATTAATCTTTCAGTAATTCCTAATATTTTTATTGTAGTTTCAATTAGAACAATAACCACTCAGGCAAACAGTATATATAAATAAGGTGGTTCTGTGCTTGGGTTAGCTTAGTTTGGTGGCTGCAAAAAGCAGCTTGTTTCTATTACAAAAACAACTAGGAGCTCTAGTCCCTTTTGTATAGTGTGTATAGAGAAGCCAGTTTGGATGTCGCCACTATGATGTCACCCATTGATCTGTCAACTTATGTTCAGAAGCCTTGAGTTCAGCATTTTGCCCATCACCATCTTGTTTCTTTTAAATGAAACATCAGGAGAGGAGGAGAAGATGTGTGTAGTGAATAGATAGTCACAAGGGAGCAGAACCCTTGATCATACTCTGCTTTAAAAGTAGCAATTGAGACTATTCAGGAAATTGTTTACTGAGGTAATAAATCCATGAGCAGTTTCTCTAAACTTACGTAAAACTTCGTTATTAGTTATTATAGATATTAAATCACAAGGTCTGTTATTATGTAACAAAACACAAAACTACAAGTGCAGATAACATTTTAACATGAGGTCATCATCAAAACAATTAACTACCAGTTTGGCACTAAAATTGTAACTGATTTTCTGCAACCTTTGTATCAGCTGTCAGTGAACAGTAACTGTAAGGTTATGACTGTTTACAAAGAGCTGTTTTTTACATCTACACAGGCTCTTTGCATCTGGTAGTATGGGCTAAAATTCCAAGCAGTGTTTTTTGACTTTTGACTCTTCTTTGAATTTGCACCGCCTTTCGTCTACCAGTGAAATCAATATGAATTCCTCTAAGCAAATTCTGTCTGCCATGCTTGCAACTAGTCGACTATGCCAAAAAAAGTCTCTAACATACAGTACAGCGTAAAGATTGTTTATAAACAATGAAAAACTCTGTCAACTTTGAACATCAAACCATCAAACCTCAGGAAACATCTTTGGTTCTGTTTATTTTGTCTTTTACTTATTTAGTCTAGTAAAGTGAAAACTATGCAATTTGCACTCGCATGTCAATCACAGCACCATCATGTTGCCTGAGAATGCAGGATTCTGATCTTTTCCAAGAGAAACTGAAACTGGATACAGGTGGGAGGTTCCTATGCCAGGACAGTTTAAGACAGAGTCACTCATACTGAAAAAAAGTGTCATTACAAAAAAAAGTGGCTTTTAACTGGTGTAAATGCTGGACCTGAGGAAAAAATACAGCAGGACTTGAAGAACACCATGACAAATCTCATGCATCATGCCAAATGTCCAGAGATGCTGTAGATAAGTGTTATTTTAATCCAGCGTGAGCATGCCAAAATATCTTCGCTGACTCATCTCACCTTGAGCTCGTACTCCTCCCGGGTGTCGCTCTCACTTCTGACGTCCTGCTTCAGGTCCATGTCATCTTTGAATGGCTGAGTGGAGGGAGAGAGGGAAACAGAGGGCAGAAACTAAACCATCAAACAACGAAACACACACACGGAAAGAGGGAGGGTGAGAAAGGAAAGGAGGAGGAAGAGAGGGAGGGGAGAGGAAAACAGAGTTTCAGGTTTTGAATCCCAAGAGACTGGAAGACGAGAAACGGTTAGTTGTTGGAGAAAAAGGTGTTTGCCCGAGCTTTAAAACCACGTCAAAGGAGCTGCGTTGATTAGATTCTCCAGGACTTCCGGGGTTGAATTCTTCTCTAAAAGGAACACAATATTAAAGTGAGTGTGTGTATTTGTATATGTGTTTGTGTCCATTATTTCTGTGTTTATGTGGGGTTTTTTTCAAGTTTGTCTGTCTGTTGTATCTGCGCGGGAATGTGTTGTCTTGTCCTTGTTTATTTCTCCTCGTGTGTGTATATACATGCTTCATTGTGTTTTATTGATTTTGAGTCGAGTGTGTGTGTGCACATATATTTTGATGTCTTTTTTATGGGTTTGTGTTCTTAAGTGTGTGTTTGAGGCCTTGTGCATGTGTCTTTGTTCCCACTGTGTGAGTACTTGAGAATGTCTGTGCGTGCCTCTCCTGCCAAGTCGCCTTTAGTGTCAGTGTATCTGTACATTTAAGGCCATTGACCCATACGCCTCCTCTCCACAGCCCCCGGTGACTCAGATGGGAGTCTACTCACGGAGTACATGGCCTTGACCATCCGGGTTGCTGTGGAGACGTTGGCTGCCTCCTCCTCCAGGCTGTGGGTCTCTTTGTTCACTGTCTCTACCTTGATATCTGGTTTACCGAGGGTGACACCCCTTCGACCTGGAAGAAAAACACAACCCCTGGTTATATTATGGGTTAATGTCATGATAAATGATTGATTTCTTTTTCAGGCTAGTTAGAAAAGTAGCAACAAACTTCAACACTATATTTTGTATAATATTTGTTGAGCTTGTCTGGCCCATTATATGCCTTGGCATGCTGTCAGCCTTGAAAGAAAGAAAAATATAACAACTTGAACTCTGAGGATGTGACAATGAAAGAAGATGCAAAAAAATCTCCACACTACTTGGGCAATAATATCCTTATCAGGAGTTGTTCTGATTAAAACATATGAGAGAGATGAATATTTTTTTAGCAGATGTCTCTGTCTGCAAATCCAAGGATGATTCATTGTTTGTTTGCTGTCTTTTATATGCTAAGTTCTCAGTTTTAACCACCTCTTGCCCTTTACTTTAAGGTCTGTCTGATAATGGTTCATTCTTATTTATTCACTCATTTATATGTACTTCTATTACATTTTCAAAGGTAGATTTTTTTCACTTTTATTTGGATTGTATTTATTTATTAATATATGTTTTAAAATTCTTTCAATATATTTATGTGGTTATCATCTTTGTGTATTCTTTCATAAGAAGAACATAATTTTTTACATAATGTGACTGTCATTAAATATTACATTATTATTTTGGTTAGTTTAGTATTTCTGACGCCTCTCTGTGTTAGCCCTGCGACAGACTGGCAACCTGTCCAGGGTGTACGCCGCCTCTCGCCCTATGGCAGCTGGGATAGACTCCACAGTGATGGTGTACAGAGACAAAATTAAAAAAAAAATAATGTGCACAAAACCTATGGACCTAACTCTACAAGTTAGGATATCTCTGGACTTTTTCATGCTGAAATCATACTTCATGTGGTAATGACCAAAAAATGTAGTCTCAAAATCAGTTACACTATAAGGGCATTTGGAGAACTCCTCCCCAGCCAAGACACAAGCCCTATTTTCCTTAGTTTCCCTAAGCCCTAAGTTTTTTTTTTTATTTTTCCATCCTCCACCTCTCCACCGAATTTAGCTAAATTCAACTTAGTAGTTTTTGAGAAATCTTGCTGACAAATAGCAAACAAAAACACAAAAGCTATCTGTCACATACCTCTGCCAAGGAGGTAAAATGTGCAGACACTGAGATTAAATATATTTACTATTTGCAAAGGGCTTTATTTAGCTGGGATAAGAACGTCTTCTGTATCACTGTAAACATGTAAACTTTAGGGCAATAAAAAAGTATATTTCTATATTGTCTTGTGCAACCTAAAATGCTCAACTCAACATGCTTCCATCACAAAGCAGTCAATATTTGTCAGCACAAACAACTCACTTCCACAGCCAGAAACCTTAAAAGTAAAGATTTAAATCTGTGAAGTGTTGAGCTGCATCGTAGACAACAAATGAAAGACTGTTTATCTGGAGCCACAAAGATGTTTGTTTGAGTTTCTATTTCCAAATGGTGTCTTTTCTGTAGAGGTGTTATCAGCTCTGAACCAGAAAAAATACACTCTTTTCCACAGAAAATCCCTCTGGGGACTCTGCCAGTCACCTTCACTGTCTTTCCCAATTCTTTATTTGAGATGGAGCAGCTCAAAATTAAACAACTAAGAGACACCACATGTTTTTAGCTCTCTGTTTAACGGAAGCGTGGTTTGTGTTCATAAATACTAATTGGATTGCCGCAGGCTGTAGAAATAACATATAGGAATTTATAATTTAAACACTATTCACCTCTGAATGCTCTTGTTTTCTGCTCTGTTGTTTATGTACTTTATCTAGTGTAGAAGCAGCTTATAAATATAAGTCAGAAGAATTAAAAGGGAAATGTACAGTAGGCGTTTTAAGGCAGTTTGCCATATTATATGAATATTCATTAATATCGCTTGCTATACGGCTGGCAAGTGTCCCTTTTTTCCAGGAAAAGCAGAATGACAGTTACGGAGAGTGGATGAAAGAAAGACTGATAGACACATACAGTATAAGTGTGTGCGTGCCCCTACACAAACACATTAGAGAGCGACTGTGTGCACTCACTGCCTTTGCGTTGGCGGTACAGGAAGAAGGCGAGCGCCAGTAGGAACATAAGCAGCAGAATGGAGGAGACCACAGTGCCACCAGCGATAATTCCCACTGGAACAATATCTGAAACAAACACATGCAGAAAAAGGGTATGGGGTTGAGGGACAGCTGCTGCCTCATTGTTACAGAAACCTGTGCGGATGCAGCATCGTTTAAGCACAAATCCTCTGGTGTTCTAGCTTAATACTGAATCTCTGAGGGCTGGTTCTGTTGATAAGGCACACTAGTCAGACAAGGAATAAAATGCTTTAAGTGAACATGTGAGGGAAAAATCCAAGCTCCGTCTCTTTCTCTCTCTTTCAAAGATATTTTGAGAGATTTTCTGAAGCCAGCAAAATCTGACAGTTGAAACAATAACAGTTTGACAGAGCATGGAGAAGCCATTTTCTCAATGTAATACCATGGCATACCAAGCTCTCGCAATAAAATATGTAACCATCCAGAATGGACTAACAACACTATCTATCTGTTCTCCGGCTGAGGCCACAGCTTAATAATCATGTTCAAGGGCATTTGAGCTTGTAAGAAATAGAAGAATATCTTGTTCAGGGACATTAAGTTCCCTTTCGAATTTTTTTCTGTAAACAAATTCAGCACTTAAAAACTCAGCTTTTTGCCTTCATCACAAGACAAATGACAAAGCACACAACCAACCGTCATGAAGGTATGTTATATCTCCTATTATCAATTGAGCCCCACATATAAGGGCACCTAGAAATGAAGATATATAGAAATCTCTAAGATGAAACAACCCAAAATTGTTCATACTAATAGTGTGGTGATGCAAAATCCTGTTGCCCATGACAAGAAGCTCATCCAGAAAATTTGTTTTCAGGGTATTTAAAGCCTAACAAATTAATTTAATTCCTTCCTAACAACTATTTCCAAAGCCAAGTTTTAAAACATTGAAGTGAAACACCATAACTACAACCCGCCAATGAGAACTGTACAACTCACAAATTTAACCACAGGTAGTGAGCAGGCACATTTGGGGTTCGCCTTTATCTATCTTTCTACAATGCCGTACCTTAAGAGAAAACAGCATTGTAGCATGAAAATGCAGGCAAGAATGTTTTCATACTTTTGACAGTAGTTGTGTAACATACTTGAACAAACAGAACAGAGAGCAGCTCATGAAAACTGGGTACATACAACCTGAATTCCAGAAAAGTTGGGATGTTCTTTAAATTTGAACAAAATTAAACCAAAGGACTTCCAAATCACATGAGCCAATATTTTACCAGAACATAGATAACATAACAAATGTTGAAATTGGGAAATTGTACACCTTCATCCACCAAATAAACTCATTTCAAATTTGATGCCTGCTACAGGTCCCAGAAAAGTTGGCACGGGGACAACAAATAGCTGAAAAAGCAAGAAAGTCCAAAAAGATTCTCATCATCTACAGTGCATAACATCATCAAAAGATTCAGAGAAACTGGAGATATCTCTGTGCGTAAGACCTTTATTGGATGCCTGTGGTCTTCAGGCCCTCAGACGACACTGCATCACTCATCAGCATGATTGTGTCAATGACATTACTAAATGGGCCCAGGAATACTTCCAGAAGCCACTGTCAGTTAACACAATCCGACGTGCCATCTGCAGATGCCAACTAAAACTCTATCATGCAAAAAGGAAGCCATATTTGAACATGGTCCAGAAGCACCATCGTGTCCTGTGGGCCAAGACTCATTTGAAATGAACTGTTTCAAAGTGGGTGACCTTCCAGCGTGTCATCAGCGTTCAGTTCAAAAACCAGCATTTCTGATGGTATGGGGGTGCATAAGTGCATACGGTATGGGCAGCTTGCATGTTTTGGAAGGAACTATGAATGCTGAAAGGTATATAAAGGTTTTAGAGCAACATATGCTCCCCTCCAGACGACGTCTATTTCAGGGAAGGCCTTGTGTATTTCAGCAGGACAATGCAAAACCACATACTGCAGCTATTACAACAGCATGGCTTCGTTGGAGAAGAGTCCGGGTGCTGAATTGGCCTGCCTGCAGTCCAGATCTTTCACCTATAGAAAACATTTGGCGCATCATTAAATGGAAAATACGTCAAAGATGACCACAAACTCTTCAGCAGCCGGAAACCTATATCAGGCAAGAATGGGACCAAATTCCAACACCAAAACTCCAGAAACTCATAACCTCGATGCCCAGATGTCTTCAGACTGTTTTGAAAAGAAGAGGAGATGCTACACCATGGTAAACATGCCCCTGTCCCAACTATTTTGAGACCTGTAGCAAGCATCAAATGTGAAATGAGCTCATTTAGTGCATAAAA